>PGOM01000048.1:260148-273560 GCA_002921335.1 Paratrypanosoma confusum | reverse complement strand
GACCACCTTGCTGGATGGGCGGATCAGCACCTGGCGCTTGCCACGGCGCTCCGCGCTCGCGATGGCGCGAAGCGCGTTGGCCAGAACGCTCATCATCGTCATGGTTGCCGGCAAGTGGCTCGATATCTACCGCTGGGGAGGGAAAGGGGGAATTCCACGTCGTCATCAAGTTGTAGAAGAATATGTCCGTGGGTGGACAATATGGTGTACAAAAAAAGAGAGAGAGAAGGAAACGCGATGCAGCAGAGGTAGAGCGCGCGGCAGCCGGTGAAGCAGCGGGGGTGGGTGCTTCTTCCACCATCAGCGGATGCTGGGGAGAGGAGTGAGCGCCACGACACGGACAAACTAGGGAGACCCCTCGCTCAGAGTCGCAGTACTTCCCCCCTCGGCATTGCAGTCACGGCGACTACACTCACGCAACCATCGTGGAGCTGCAGGCACACGTTGGGATTGGGGCAGTGAGGAATTCTTCCGCCCACAGTGGCGCCACCAGCGCCGATGTCCGGACTGCTCGCAAGAAGAATGGAGCCAAGGGCAAAGAGAAATGAGGAGGAGCAGCTCCGTGATGGTGAGCACCCTGTCGGTAACAAGGTACTGAGCTCTGGTTCTGCCCATCCTTTCACGGCCTCACTAAGGCACACCCCAGGGTAGCCCAGTACACAGGCTAGCAGAACCAGACGTAAAACTCGGTCGCTACTGAATGAGCTGGAAACGGGCTGGGGATCAAAGGTATTCCCGTTTCCCTCGCAAGGGCCCAATCCCTCAATGGATCTGAGGTAGCTGCTGATTGTGTGAAATAGACGGATGGTCTCAGGGGAAGGAGCAAGCTGAAGACCCTCATAGATATCCGCGCTGCACGCGACGTTGCGGAGCTGCCAGTAGACGCCAAGCGCAGTGTCGATCTCCACGGGGATAGGTGGCAGCTTCCCCTCCTTTTTCGCAAGGCCAGATGCATTGTGGCTTACAGAATGTAGCTGCTGATGCATTTGCTGCTCCCACGCAGCAAGCACTTCTTCAAAAGAGGATGAGGGAAGCTCGAGAACTGGTAAGAACCCCAAAACATCGCCTGCATGGACCTCGGCGGTGGTGCACCACTCTTTGCTTTCGGTCAGAATCATCTGGGGACAGGTGCGGATGCTAGTGGCCGTCTCCAGCTGCTGCCACGCTTCCCGCTCCCTCTCACCCAAAGCGAGTCTGTGTCGAGAGTAACATATTGATTCAAAGCATTCGCGGCGCTTACCCAGTCGGCAGAGTGCAGTGCTCTTTCTGAACGCCACCTTTACGTTGCCTTCATCCAAGCCTAGTGCGTGTTCCGCGTCCGCGATGGCGCTGCTAAAGCGTCGGAGTCGTAAGTGTGCCTCAGCCCGGTTGGCCCAAAGCACGGCAAGCGTCGGATCGTGGCGCAGACCTCGACTGTACCACGCAACACTTTTCCGCAAGTCTCCCTTTTGGAGAGCAGCGTTTCCAGAATCCTTGCAGCCGAGTGCCCTGTCTCGCGCGCTGGCCTCCGAAGCCGCGGTCGGCCTAGCACCGCGGCGGTCCACTGCTGACTGCGGCCCTCCGCTGTCTGAAGAGCCACTCAGCTGGTTGGAAAATGACTTCGGTAGTGGTCGTACAAACACGTCCTTCTCCTGGCCAGCCTGCCTAACCCACTTGTTGTACCGCTCCAACTCTTTCTGAAGTGAGCTCCTCCCAACACGATACACCTCCGCAATGAGCTCCTCCGTTTTATGCCTTGTTCGAAACTGGCCGTTGTTGGGATCGACGTCCAACTCCGTTTCTGGGTCGACAAATGTCTCCTGTGACACCACCTCACCGTCCACGACCACCTGTACGACTTCCTTTCGTAACGCCGCCATCGTTTGAGTGGCACTGGTGTCCTTTACGCGTAGCAATAGCTGTGCTTGGTACCTCGTCACACCCCCCACCCCACCCGCAAAGGGAGAGGAGGAAATCAGCCATGCCGGCCAAACAGAATGCTGGAGCAGCGGGTGGTTGCAGAAGTGCCCCTGGGGATGGGTCGAATCGCGCACCGCAGCGGCAATCGAACGTGGCTGCTTCGCTCTGGCTTGGTGTCGAGAAGTCAGCGGGAAGAGCAGGCATAGTACGAGAAAAAGAGCTAGCTCTCCGACCCTCAATCAAACCCCATCATCGCCTACCGCCGCCAGTGCAGCTAATGACCGCCGCACTTGGCTACAATGCGCTAGCCTTTTCGCCCACATCGAAGCGCATCGGTCGGTGTAAACTGCGAAGAATTTCGCGAGGTTCCACGAGACTCAGCCCATGCCAGCAGGCGAGCTGGAGGGTGTGATCTTCCCAATCCCCTCCCCTTCATGGATCTGAAAGTGGTGCCCTACCTCCGGCGAAGGCACACACACACACACACACGCGCATGTGCAGAGACAGGAGAGCTCTTTTATATCAGGAAACCCTTGCGCTAGCTACGTTGCCCTCGATTTCTGCTTAAAAAGAAATGCAATGTCCCCAAGAGACCTTTTCGGCTTCACCTCAGCTGTCATGCCAGCATCAGCCACGCTGACGGCGCCTGACACATCCAAATTCGTTTCGAAACTGCACGGACTAGCCGCAGTCAAGTCATCCTCCGGGATACTTGTCCCTATGGACGAGCGAGCACCTGCAACCAAGTCTACCACTCCAGAGCGCTGCCCCCCCTCCAGCCGTCCACCAGACTCCAATGAGCTGCAGGCTTCTAAGCCTTGTGCCGCGCAAATCGCGGTGAACTCCTGCGGCGAGGAAAGTAAATGCGCGGCACCAGCACCCTCTCCAGTCTCATCTGTAGCAGATGACTCAGGCAGAAAGACGGCACCTAGAACACAAGTAATCGCAGAGGAACGTGTAACATCATGATGAGCTCTCGCATCCACGTCAGCATCGCCGCCTTCGGTAGAGATGGTGCCAGGGTCCACTTCATGAATTGCATTTCGATACGTCTGCTCCTGTCTCACCCTCTCCTCGACATCAGTACCTGAGCCCAGTGCGACAGGGTCTTCGCCCTTGCCACCTACTGGCACGGTCTGCTCGTCAGTGGTATAAACAATCGGTTGAAGCAGGCTACCTAACGTGGGCTCTGTGGTACACGCAGGAGAAACGGCCACCATTGCGTCAGCCACTAACTGAAGATTGCTTAGGCGCATGCTTGAGACGCTCGCATTCTCACGTCCCTCTGAGAGAGCTTCCACATCTCCCTCTTTATCCACAGCGCTGTCGGCGCACTTGCCGAGTGGCTCCAGGACTTCGTCCGGTAACTCGGCATTTGGTACAAGATCACCTGTAAGGGGCTTCTGTGGACGCGCCTCCACAGGGGATGGCACTGGCGTCGACGCAGGTGGGGAAACCGTTAACTGGTACCTCTGCTCCATGCTGTTGAAGGGTGTTGCGACAGCCACGGAAGAACCAGCAGCAAAGGTGGAAAACGTGGAAACTTGAGGAGTATGGGGGGTAGATGCAATGGGTGTCGCCACAGATGGCGTTGCAACACACATTGTAAGACATGCAGGGGGATTTCCACCGGGTGACTTTGGTGCTGTTGAAGGCCACAGCGGTGTGGCAGCGAAATTCGCCACCTGCGACTGTGAAGTGAACATGTTGACCTGTCTTGATTCATTTGCGGTATGAACCTCACCAGAGAAGTATGACGACGACGAGGCAGCGGTGAAAATCCCCTCGGTCGACAGCCTCTGACGCATGGCCAGTGCTGGTGCCCAAGGCACACCGACCGCGGCCAAGGCCGTCGCCGCGGATGCTGGTATTGAGCCTATAGTAGAGGGAGTCGGGAGGCTCACAACGGACTCCCCTCCGATTCCAAAGGTTTTGAAGGAAAATGCAGCGAATGGCGAAGATGAAGAAGCCAACGCACTCGGCTTGGACGAGGGGTTCTGTTGAGACGCAGCGCTGGGTGAGCTTCTGGCCTCTGCACCCTTCTGGGGTGCAGCTGCTTGCACAGAGCTAAGCGTTGCAGAGTGCACCACGGCGACCGGCGTGTTCATCTCGCTGTACAGCTCCCTTGACAGGTGAGTTGGTACCGGGGCGAAGCACTTCGGGTTGCTCGTACTTGGCACCATGTTCCTCGCTGACAAATTGGACTTCTCCTCCTGCGCTGCACAGTCTTTGCTGCTGGCACGAGATGCACCTGAGGATGCACGTGAAGTCGTATTAGGTGAGTAAGCTGCAGTGTGTGATGTTAATGGGCTCGCTACAACTCGCTGGGAGTGGTCTGAAGCCGCGGCGGCAGAAAAAAAACGCTCCTGCAACGTGCCTCCCGAACGTTGTAGGGTGGGAGAGCTGACTGAGGGTACATCACCGAGGGCTCCGATGACTCTACAACCACCGACATGATTTCCTCTGTGGGATGCGCTCGACGACGCGCGTAGCCAGTAAAAAAACTCGTGATACAGGTGCAACACCTCGCTGCAGTGTCTGCGAAGAGCCCACAGCGATTTGGGGTGGGTGGGGTCTAACAAGGCACCCGTAGTTCGTGAGGCCGGGATGCTGCTCCAGGGCTCACCAGCCGCGCGGTGCTGCTCATCCTTGCCGTGGCCGCACTGGGCTTCAGGTCTCCAGGGCACCTCCGAGCCAAGGGTCGTTTCGAGCCACTGTCCCTCACACCATGTCGGGTAGCCCAAACCTGCTGCTCCCCCCTGCGCGTGCCTGCGGCTTGCTAAGCCCTCCTCTCTGTCACGGCTATTTTTTCCCCGCCCACTGAACACCACAGGGCGAAGAAGAAGATGGGAAATCAGCACTGCACTTTCTAGTGAAGTGACGCATTCGTCACACAACAGCTGTATGTACTTCATCCGCTCCCTCTCGCTCGTTTGCGTAGGATAGCGCTGCGTGCCCCACATAGGTCGCTGAGGCCCCTCCCCTTCGCGTTCATGCGGGCCAGCAGCATTTTTCGGGGGCAAGTCAAAAGGATGAGCAGATTCGCTACCCTCCGCACACCTACTCGCTGTGTAACGACTGAATTCGGATATCAGTGGCGGGGCAGAGAGTGCACATGACAGGGAGAAACGCACACTCTCTACCGTTGCGAAGATCAAGTTCGCCGCAAATGCCGATTGCACTCGTGCCAACCGCTGCAGATCACCTGGCTGGATAGCACGCGGAGAGTACCAGAACTCATCCATAAACTCTTTGGCGCTGTCTCGAATGACTCGCAAATCATCCCACAGCCAATCGACCTCCTCGAGCAGCTGGGGAAGCCTCCGCCCGCCGACTTTCCCACCGGGGCGGCCACTTTGCCTGGTCTCCATCTCCATCTTGTCGCGCTCTATCACTTCCTCAGCACACCTTACGCAGCTACCTTTGAACCTGGTCCGCGCGTGTGCCGCACAAGCTTACATGGCAGGACCCCGCATCACTCTTACGAGCGACATTCGGCTGGGGGCAGCCTACACACCTACTAGGCACCGCTCAACACCCAGTGTATACGACTTCACAGTCGGCAGAAAGAGTGCAGTGGGGTTGGTGGGTTTGAGTCGCAGTGCCACGCTTTGCATCAACCCACTCAACCATCACCACAGCTCATCGCATGGCGCGATTTCACTCAGAGGAACGCATGTTAGCGACATAAAAAAAGACACGAGCATCCAAGACAGTCAAAGCGATCACACAAACCCCGCGACAGTGTTGTCGGCGAGCAGTGTCATCGGTCCACATCGTACCTCCTCGCACTGCCGCCACCTCACCCCACTCGCAACTCACTTTAACGCGCGACGTCGAAGGACACAAGTTGTGGCACTGACTGTGCAGCAGCTAGGATGAGTTCGGCAAACTAGCGTGCACATGCACAGGATCCGAGTGCCCAATCCCCACCCCTGTCAATGCCCATGCAGTCGGATACGTACTTGCGACTGTCACTGCCTCATCTCAAAAAAAAAAAAAGGAAGTATGACGGGTCGCACAGCGACAGAGTACAGGCGTGATTTTATGGTGCACAGAAAGCAATGAAAAGGGGCTGTGGAGGGAAACAATTGGCACTGAATCACAGGGTCACACACCTAGAACATTGGCGATGAGCTGCCAAGAAATAGAAGGACATCGTGGTCGGTAGCAGATGAGAAGTGAGGTTCTGATCCTTCCTCCATACGGCCACTGTAGAAGTCAGATGCTCCAATGTGGCCACTCCCATCGAGACTTGTGCAATCCATAGACGCGCGTAACAGCATGCACACAACGTGCCTGTAGCGGAGATCCAGTTCTGGTCTCGGCCGGAGCTTTTCCTGCGTGGGCCGAGCCGTACCGTGCCTTGCGTGAGAGCTAGTACCGTGGTACTCCAGGCCCCCACGCCCATGCCTTGGAGAGCTGGAGTATACTTTTTTGATCACCCGCTGGAGGAGAGATACTTTGGGCTTGGCAATGCCCAGCATTGCGCTGCATTTCACCTGCTCCTCACGGCGGTGCAACCTGGTGTATATTCGCCCACGTAGCACATATTCCCGAACCACCCGCTTCATATGCATCTGCAGCAATGCAGCTCTATGCTGGTAAACAAGTAGAGCTGCCTTTGTGAGACAATCAGCCTTTCCACAATTGCCATCCTCCGTCACACCTCGAAATTCGCCAGCTCCCGCTGAAACTACTTTGCGGTCACCACATGGCGCCTGTCCATCCCCAGAAAAACTGCTCCCGCTGCTGCAACTAGTGTGCTCCGTTGAATAAAACGACTCGCTTGACACGTTCCACTTGCTACCAGCAGACTCTGCTGCTATCATATCGTGGGAGATGCGGATGGCGTGAAGGATGCTTGACACGATGCTAGGAAGGGGTTGTCGTGTACCCCGAATGAACTTCTCATCCTCTGCTAGTGCTGATCTGGACTCCATTCTATCGCTTAGGAGAGTGTCACAGTCCTCCACCAACTCGATGGAGCCCTTACAGCACACGGAAACGTGCACGACATTATCCGCTTCCAGCTCCGACAAGACAAATTGCTCTACATTCGAGAATTTCCTGACGGGGACTATGGAATACCGGTTAGTGAAATTTGGACTGAAGGTAAGAATTCTGCACTGATATGGCATCAGATATTCACTACTGAACAACGTCACTTGGCGCAGTGACAGCGGCAGCACCTGTGCCATTGCTACAGCCAAGCTGGCACACTGCTCAGGGTCTGAGCCAGTCACCAACACCTGATGACCCGAAAAAAGGGCATCCAACAGCAAGCCAATGTTGGCCGAGGGATTAGCGTCGAGAAGCCATTCTGCTAACGACGGCACCCGAAGATGCCCCTGGCGTAGCGGCTGCGTTGACCCACCAGTGATTGTGTAAGTTGAGGCGTTTGTCTCGCAGAGCAATGAAATGTTTTCCGTGCGGCCTACCTGCAAACGCTGAGCTGCACTCCAAGGTGTCTCTTGCGAGTGCTTTCTGCAACGGGGAGTGGTGCCCAGCTGCTCCTCTGCTGGGAGAGGGCTGCTGGAGTCACTCCCAATCATTCGTATGTGAGATTGAAGCACTGGGATCTCCTTTTCGATGCGAGCACGTAAAAGTGCCAAAACAGCTGCTGATGACAGGGAGAGTGGAAAGGGCAGCGGCTTGCTCCTCGAAAATGCGGCAGGCAGCACACAGTCAAAAAAACAGTGAATCTGTTGAAACATGTGATCCATCGCTGCGTCATGGAAGATGTTGTACTTTTTGCAACAGTCCACGGTAGGTTGGCTGCCATCTTCTCGGAGCATTGACTCGGGAGCAGCAGTGGAAGAAGGATCCATTGAGTCTTGGTCAGGCAAGCTAGCGTGCGCGGCACGACACTCCGTGGGGAGTGGGAAATCTTTTGACTTCCCTAGACACAGCAGCTCTAACAGCGACCGTAGGGGCTTTTCACGGGCGGCCTCGCGCATTTTCTCGAGATTGCCAAACCGTGCGTAGTCACGTTGGCGCCGCTGGTGCGTGCGGCGTATGAAAGTTTGTGCCATGAGCTGCATCACACTAATAATTACCGGCCAGCGTGCCACGAGCTCGTCGCTACATGGGTGAGTGAGAAGAACGCAAAAGGAGCGCTTTTCACCACGAGCTAGGATATCTGACAGGGAGAAGTTGAGGCTCGCAACGGATCCAGCCACAGGGTCCTGTAAAATTATGCTTTCCTCATGTGTGTCGCGTGTTGCCAATGCATGAGCTACGACAGAAGTAATATGGCTGCACCGTTGCCGAGGTGGGACACCACTTGCAACATCCCTCCCACAGTAAAAAGGAGCGTCGAGAAGCGCAACGGAAACTCCATGCGCTTCCGAAAAACTTGAGGTGTGAAACCCAAAGTACTGAAATGCGAACACTACCTTCGGGCCCTCAAGTGCATCGAACTCCCCGATTATTGCAGTGGGTAATTCGCACGCCATGCACCCACAAAGTGCAGTGGCTCGAACAGTGATAATGTCACCTCACTACTGTTCCACGATCCATGAACTTCTACAAGGGCGTCTGTTCAGCTACTAACTGGTACCACACCGAAATCCAAGCAAACCTTTGCCACACCCTCTTTCGACGCAGGCAGAACATGATTGAGGGCAGAAGAAACCTACTCACTTCAAATTCAACACCTGTAACGGCAAAGAGATGTGAAGAATTAGTGCAGTTGTCACAGTTGCGGCAGAGCACCTTTCCACAAGCAGCGCACGCAGGCCCAGCTCTCATTCGCCCACACAGATTATTTCCTCTTGTTCTCCCCCCTGAGAGAGAGTGAGAGAGCTTCTAGTACAACCTCCGGGCATTCTGACGATACCTACCAAACGGCTGGTGCTACTCTCGCCATCGTTCAGTTTAGATCTCCTTCGTCACCCCAACTGAGCCGCCCCAGCGAGCGTCGCCATCAGTATTTGGTCGGAGGGGCTCTTTCTCAAACTTTGACAAGGCACCTGTGTGGAGCTCCACTTGCCCTATCGTAGGGGCTCCCTGCTGAATCAGCGATCGCATCGCGTTTCCTTAAATGGAAAGAGCCGATGACCATACCAAGCCAAACTTTAGAGTGTCAAACAAATTCTTGTTAGCAGATGAAAGCGACAGCGATCCACCCTCAGTAATCCTAACAGGGAAGCACACATTCAGTTCGAAGCGGCCGCTCGGTGAGGCGCCGAAGAGAGGAATGCGAGTAATAACTATACCTGCGCCGATGGAGCCGACGCAGGTCGAAAGCCACGACTTTGCATTGAGCAAGTCATCCAGCGAGCGACAGTACTTGAGGTTCCCCACATTAGCAAAGAGGTGCATCGCAGCCATGCCATTTTCTGGAAAGAGAGGTAGAGGGAAATTCAGACTTACCGATGATGCCCATAGTGCGTTCCCACCTGTTGCCGCATATCGACCACCTCTTCCCTCTGGGATGTCCAGTGTCGACGGGCCAATTGACTTGTGGCCCCGCACATGGCACGTTGAGAGAAAGAAGCGGTCATTGAGAGGAGTGTGGCTTTTGAAAAACGAGTAGATGCCAGCAACCTTTAGACTCCACTGAAGACTAAAGTGCAGTCCGAGGGGCATGTAGCGCGTTCCTTGCATCTCGGACTTCAGGAACGCGTTTTCACCACTGAGGGGACCCCCGGCAAATTCAGTGGTCGATGAGAATTCCGATCCATAAATGGGGAGTGGATAGCGGTTGTACAGCACGGGGTCTGCGTGGTATGCCGTGCTTGTAATTCGCAGTTCATTTCGGAGGAAACCGTCGCGCCGACAGGCAAAGTCATCCAGCAGCTCCTGGGGAAGGTTGCGGTAGTCCTTTCCCGCCATGGTGCGCCTCCGGAACCCTATCGTGACGTGTGAAGAGAATCCCACTTTCTCGTTGGATGTGGTTACCTTGACCTCCTCGATGCGCTCAGTAGATGCAAGCTGGCAGTTGCGAGCCTCATTGCGGACACCCATCGAGTATTCTGCTCTCTGCCCCACCCAAGGAACATTCGACAGAATTGAAGCTGACACCGCATGCGTCCGCGATGCCGGGGGAACGTAGTTCCCCGTAATTGTGTACCTCCCACCTAGTGTGTTCTCGAATGACACCTTAATTTCTGGCGCAAATGTCTCCGTTGTGAAGACTCCAATAGACTGTTTGGGCTTCGCCTCGGACACATCAACGTTGACGCACACATCTTCCTTTCCACCATCTTCCGTCGGTTCGATGTTGTATTGGACGTCTTTGAAAACGCCTAGGTTCATCCAGCGTGCCTTTAGCTCTTCCATTTTCACTGCAATCTCATTGATTGTTCCACAGCGCTTAATACTCTCCAGGTCGCGCGAAATGACACGTGGGTGTGTTCTCTCAACGCCGCGGACGCGGAGGTGCGCTCGGATGGGCTGGCTCATTATTTTCCGCAGGACCGATTCGCTGATCTCCAGCGACTGGCTGCCGCTCTCGGTATGAGGAACAGCTGTCATCCTGAGTGATGTATCTTTTTTTTTTTGAGTGTGTAGTGGGGAAGGACTCTACGTAGTCGAGTCACTACCACTTGGCAATGCGCTTGAATCTATATGCAATGCGTTGAATGTGGATCGAGTGCACATCCAAGCCTCTAATTTCTCCTTGCCCATTCTGAACCCTACAGGTGACTTCCCTAGCGAACTGAAGAAGCGCGGTAGAAACAAAAGTAGATTACATAGCTCCCCTGTCCTCATGCAGAGTAGCAGTTCACGGACTGATGAACTTCCGGTATGAGAGTTTCGTCCCAGCCACGCGCAGCCTTCCGACCCCCAAGGTACGCGGGGGTCTGCGGGGAAGCAGAGGTCCCAGGCACTTGACATGTCTCGCCAGAGCAGGCGGTGGAAAACAGAAGTAGAGAAGGGGAAGGAGTCAAAGTTTGCGCATGAGCGATAACCCCCTTTTAGGGGCGTTCAAAAGGGAAGTGAAGCTCGTTGGACCAATAAAAAGGCACCTGCAAAATTATTTTTTTACTGCGAGGTGCTCGCTTTGAATGGTCGAGTCAAAACAATGGTGCTATTCCGCACCGAACCCAAGTCAGCCTGTGAGATCTTTCCGTACCGATAGAATAGGCCCCTATCCATCTCATAGCCTCCCTTAAGTCCGACAACCGCATGGGCCCACACCTGTATTTTCTACTTTTTGTTAAATGCTCACTCACTACAGGAAAAAAAATCCATTATACATAAAAGAATATTTACTTTAAATTTTATTACTTTCACTTATGCATACATGTACAGATATATCAAAATATATATTTTCTCACATATATAAATAAATATGTATTTATGCATATAAAGCATACATACTATTAAAATTATTAAGTTGAAATTAATACATACCATTCCCATTATTTCTTTTTACAATTTTTTATTTTCAGCATTTTTTTTTCTTTTTCTCGCAAGAGGTTTCGGCCCAACGTTGTCGCGGGATGGTTGCTCCGGTGGTGGTTTTGTAGAAGTATGCTTCTATGCACACGAATCCACGTACCCAGAGCTACCCACCCTCCTGAGCACGAAAAATATTACTCTGGAGATGGGCCACGGCTCGCATCCCCGCTCGACTACATTTTCCGCTCCTCATCCTGGTAAGCTCTTCCGCGCGAAAAGCCCCGTGGGCTCCACTCCTGAACAACCAAGTCGTGGAACACGTTGGGCTTCAGCACCGAAGAGCCAAGGAGCATATTCAGGCACTCCTGAAATCCTTGTGTGACCGCTGGGTAGGCAGTACGCAGTTCCCTCAATTTATATGCTGATTCTTTGTTGTGAATAGCAAGTGATGCGAGCTCAATCACACTGCTCGCATGTGGTCCAATGGCACGGACGCCGAGCACCTGCATCCTAGCGTCATTGGTGACGATGAGCTTCACGAAACCGCGTGTGTTCCCCATTGCAACAGCTCTTGTGACGAACTGGTAGCCGTACCGGGCCATTTTGTAGCCGATGTTCCGCTGCCGGCACTGCTGCTCGTTCAACCCGACGGCTGCTACTTCCTGGTCTAGAAACATGATGGTAGAAAGGTTGTCGATGGCGGGTTTAATCTGGTCTTCCGGAATCGTCTTGTAAATATGCTCGATGCACGTTCTTCCCTCAAGTTCACCTACGTTAACAAGCGCAGCGCGCGTACTAACATCTCCACAGGTATATATGTGCTTGTGGGGAACCACTCGGTGGTAGCGATCGCACACTAGGCGTCCACCTTTCAGCTCGACTCCTATGCGATTCAGACCCATGTCTTCTACGCACGGAACTCGGCCGATCGACACAAGTGCCCTATCGACCTCAAAGTCATTTCGCTTAGAGTCCCGCAGGTTCTCTAGGGTGTACCGGAATTTCCCGTTGACCACGGAGTTTCCGACGAGGGCCGAGTTGTGGTGGATAAGGACTCCCCGCGCCTCCAGTAAATTCTGCACGAATAGCGCGATGTCGTCGTCCTCCATTGGTAAAATTCGGCTGGACTTCTCAATAACATTTACTTGAATTCCACCAAAATTCGCATATATCGAGGCGAATTCACAGCCTATGACACCGGCACCAATGATGACGATACTTTTCGGGAATGGCTGGTGCATTATATCGTCGGATGTGAACACGGTTTTGCCATCCCACACAACGGAAGGGTGGTTTCGCGGCCGGGCCCCAGTGGCGATAATAAAGTAGTCCGCATCAACATACTCACGTGAGCCGTCTTTCATTTCTACCTCGACCCGGTGAGGTGAGGTGAAGCTACCTCTACCTTTTAGCAGTTCAACGCTAGCCACCTTCAACTGGTGCAAAATCTGCGCCTCACGCGTCTCCGCAGCCTGTAGGATCGCATTTCTGACGTTCGCAAACTCCAGGTCTGGCAGGGGCTTCACGACTTTCAGGAATCGCGATGTGGTGCGCCCGTGAACGAGCCGTACAAACTTCGCCATTTCCCAAAGTGTTTTCGACTGCAGTGCTCCATTCCAAAGGTCTGCGCCCCCTACCCTTCCACATTCGACAACGCACGCGGTCTTGCCGAAGTCGACCGCCCGCATCGCGGCGGCGATCCCGCTGGGACCCCCGCCGAGGATGCATACATCCACTTTTATTTTGAGAAGCGCAGTGAGCCGGAACATCGTCCAATAGCGTGGTTCGCGGGTATCGGAAGACAAAATGAACCGCACCAGACCTTGCCCTCCGTGCCTGCCACTATTCCGGGAGACAGTGGTTGTGAGAAGAGCGTGGTAAGGGAAGTGCAAAGGCTTGCTCGTGAATGAGAGAGGGAGTGAGAAAGAGAAAGAGAGAGAGAGAGGAGGGGGGGATAGCCACGTTGACGCGCGCATACAAAAGATGGCGTTGTTTGCAGTGCATATCGAAAAAATTCGGTCAAGAGGAGCGGTGGCGGCTGCGGTTGGGTGCCAACGCTGCCGTTATTCATGGGCTGGGTTTCGGTCACGCCGGCGGTGCCGGCCGGGGGGGTTTTGGGGTCGCACCACGGCCTCCCGCCGGACGGTGGGTCAGCGCGCATC
>PGOM01000048.1:242357-260123 GCA_002921335.1 Paratrypanosoma confusum | reverse complement strand
GGCGGCATGCCGGGGGAATCCCCCGCCGGCCCCCCCCAAGGGGGAAAATGCCTCGGAAGCGAGCACCGGGGCCGGCCCACCGCCCGGCGGCGTGCCAGAAGGTAGCGGCGGGGGGCGGACCACACACACACACACGTATGGGGGAAGACGACCTCTCTCTCTCTCCCTCACTTTCTATGTTAGGCGGCCGGGCCCGATGGCGGCGTGAACGCAAGGTCGTCGAACAACCCGGGGGGATGGCGTGGCTCGCGCTCGGTGGGTGGTGGTGCCGCGGGGCCGTGCCTCTCCACGAGCTCCCGGGCAGCGCCGATCTCCTTCTCAATGATCGACGAGAGGACCTCCGCCTCGCGGCTCTTTTGGTGGACCAGCGCCAGCAGCCGCTGCCGCTCGCTCTGGGCCGCACAGCCGACGGCCCGCAGCTGTTTCGCTGCTTCGGCCTGCGCGCGGCCCAGCCCCTCCACCTCGTCCCCGACCACGTCGATATGCTTCTTGAGCCGCTGGATGTTTCGTGTCATCCACTGCTTCACGTCCTCCAGCCCCTCGCTCGCGCTCCGCCGCGACTGCGCCTCCCCCTCACGGGCCTGCGCCACCGCCGCCGTGATGCTCCCCGCCAGCGCGCTGAGCTCCGTGGTGGCGCGGTCCACACGCTCCGCCAGGGTGGACACCTCCCCGCGGAGGTGTGCGGCGTTCGCCACAACGCCCTCCAGCCGGTCCTCCACGGCCCGCACCGCGGTGCTGCTCTGCTGCGCGGCCGTGTCCAGGCCAGACTCCACGCGCCGTGTGTGTTCCTGCACCGCGTCGCGCGCTGCGGCGTGGGTGAGCGCGTGGATGCCATCTATCAAGAGGTGCCCCCATGGGGTGGATTCGGTGCTCCCCGAGCCGTCTCGAGCCGCGACGGTGCCTCGCGCCGTCCCGCGCGCCAACGCGGCGATGCTCTCGAAGACGCCGTCGAGATCCCGCACGTGCTGTTCCAGCTGCCTCGTCACGGGCAGCTGCTCCGCCCGCTGCGCCTCGAGGGCCTCCGCCACGGCGCCCCGGATCGCCGCGTCCATCGTCTGCCGCAGGTGCGCCACCTGCTCCTCCGCCTGGGCGCCGAGTTGCTCCTGCCGTCGCAGCCGCATCTTCAGCTCGTGGACCTCCTTCTCGAGCGAGGCATCCCGCTCCTCCTGCAGGGTCTGAGAGAGCTTCACCAGTTTGGTGAGGTTCACAATTTTGTCATCAAACGTGCTGAGCCGCGCCGCGAGATCCTCCGCGCGCATCTCCAGCCGCTGCACCCTGCCAAGCAGGAGCCCCGCATCCGCTGCGCCGACGGGTTCCCGGTCGCTCGCATCCCCCGTCGGAGGGGAAACCCCACCGGCCGGCGCCATCCCGCCGTACCCGGTCGAGGTCGGGGAGGCGGTGCGCCTCCGGTGGTACAGGTCCAGGTACTCCCGGCCCCCCCGTCGCGGCGGCGGGACGGCGCCGTCCATTCTGGCACGAAGGAGGTGTGGAGGGAATGGAGCGAGTCGCGTTTGCCTGTCAGGACAGCCCCCCCCCTCCCTCGATGCTGTGGCCGGTGTGCCTCGCCCACGTCACGCCCCCCCCCTCCGCCCCCATCCACGGCCTACGACTGCCTACCACCACTTGCGCCGACGGGGAAGCGGAGGCGGCGGTCATCTCGTGAGGCA
This sequence comes from Paratrypanosoma confusum, assembly GCA_002921335.1. NCBI lineage: Eukaryota > Euglenozoa > Kinetoplastea > Trypanosomatida > Trypanosomatidae > Paratrypanosoma > Paratrypanosoma confusum. The sequence goes on along the minus strand of PGOM01000048.1, from coordinate 258,456 downwards.
CATTCCCTCCTCCTCCCATGAGGAGCCCCCTTCCTCACGCCCCCCCCCCCACACTCATACGGTCCCTCGAAGGCCTACACGGTACCGCGTCTTCTTCGCTCCGTGGAGGGAGTCCGAGGTATTGGGCACATCGTATGATCGGGAATGGTATGTTGCGTATCGTCGCACCGGTATTGGATCGGTGGGTGTGGGTGCTGGGCCGCCTCCGCGGCACATCGATGAAGATAAGTATATAAATACATATAAAATAAAATACCTTCACGGGTCCGCGTACGGCGCCCCTACACGAGCATCGTCTTGTGCTCCTTGGGATCCGTTTGGAGGGTGAGCGTCAGCCGCTTCTTCGCTGCATCCCATTGGGCACGGACCTTGTCTTTCAGCACTCGACGTGGCAGCGGCGCACGGAGGGCGTACACGTCCGTCTGGACGGTGACCGAAAGGGGCTCCATGTCGATCACGATGCTGCCGGCACCCCCGACGTGATCCGGCAGGTCCACTTTCACCACCACGCCGTCGCTGCAGGCCGAGGAGTTGTCGCGCATAATGTCCATGCCAAGGTAGATGTCCTCGGCAGAGACATGCTGCATATGTAGAACGGAGTGCACCGGTTCTACCTTCGCCACCGCCGCCGCGACGGACCGCGGGGGCTGAGACTCCGCCGACACCCCAGTCGCGGCGGCATCACCTCTGTCGGTGCACGAGGGCGCCGCGGCCGGGATCACCCGCTGGTCTCGCACCGCCCCGTGCGGCCCCTCCTCCGACGTCGCAGCCTGCATCTTCCTCAGCTCCTTCGACGCGGAGGGAGCCGGCAGACCCAGCTGCTTGTCTACCACCAGCGGTGGAAGGGGTAGCGCTGCGGGGGCCGCAACTTGGCTACAGTGAACCCCGACGTCGAGACGGTTACTGGCTGTGGCATCATCGTGATCGAGACTGTATCCGACACTCTGTCCGGAGGGCCGCTGAAAGGTGGAGTTCTTGTCCAGCAGGGCGCACAGCAACTGAAGATCCTCGCCGCCGAAGAACGTGTTGGACGCCATGACGACGACGACGATGATGATGAAGGTGGGGGTGGGGGGTGGACGGACGCCAAAGGACGGGCGCTGGTACGGTGGTACCCGGGGGAAAACCGCACCCTTGCTACCCAGCGGTATTCTGGACCAGGGCGAGCCTACGGCACTCGGTCGCTTCTCTCTTTCTTCACCTCTCCCTCGGGTGAGTTCTCAGGGCACCTCAACACACCAATATTGGCTCCGCAGCTGTGTAGGTCAGGCAGCGGGATCATCTTCACCCACCCGCACGACCCGTTAACACGGCGAGTCCACCAGTTGCCCCCCACCCGCTCCTCCCCCGCAGGCACAGATCAGTGGCCAGCAGAGCGTTCAAGGGAGCGTGAGACACATCCATGGCATTGAGCCGTCGCCTCTGCTCACAACACCACGTGGCCCGGCCCTCGCACGGGGCTGTTTCACGCTGCCTGCACCGGGTCTAGCCCCTGCCTTCAGCGACCACGCGTACCCCCACGTCCCACCACACCACTCCGGCGTTGCTTTCCCAGAGACCTATTGGGTGACACAAGGATACTTCGCCCCACGACACCGGAAATCGTTCACATTGGCATCGTTTTCCCGCGCCATGCCGGTGAATGTGGCACCAGCGGACTCCTCGGCTGGTGGATGGCGCGTCCATACACACAGCTGATCTCGAGCACCACGCGTGCACTTTCATCGAGGCGGTGAAGTCTTGGGCTCTGGAAAGGCCGAACGCACCCCCCCCCCACCACAACTCCCCACTTCCCCTCGTACATTCATTCATCAGAGAACCGCGACATGGTCAGCGCCTACCCGCAGAACCGAGTATAATGGGTTCCCTCCCCACGCCATACCACCTCTCCCACTTCTCCCTCGTTGGCCCACCACGCACACCAGGTGCTCAGAGGCGGGTGACTGTGAGTGCTCCTGCAGTCCCCTCTGCCCTACCCTATAGCTTACTCGCCATTTCGACCTCCATCCCGTTGAGGAAGAAGAGAACCTCAGGGCGCACAACAATCAGATTGAGATACTGCTTCGCCTGAAACGCCGTCAGGACTGATGAACAGAGCGACTCACCCTCAATGGAAGTGGTATTGAGAACTTTGTGGTCCATCTGAGAGAGGGGAAGTGAGACAAGCTGCTTCGTGTCCAGCTTCCACCAGATGCGAACGAGTTTCTGGCTATCTTTATTGAGAAATCGAAGAGGAATTTTGTTGCGCGGACGCTCGACGGTGGTGCACAATCGATTCTGGAGAGACTCATAGGCGGTGCTTACGTGAGGAAGCTGGTTCTGCGGATCTTCCAGTGCCTTGGTGATGTTGTAATACTCCAGAAACTGCATCAGATGTGATGGCCACACGAGAATGACGTGCTCGCCCGACCCTTCGTCGTGGGTTCCGAAGTGCGTCGCAATGCTTTGGATCGAGTGGACCTGCTGCGTTTGCTCCATCATCTCCCGTAGAACCGGCTCCACGTTGTTCACGTACTGCTGCAGCTGCGGAATACCGGCTACGAGGTTCCGGCGTAGATATTCCTGTGGTGATGGGATGACGGGGAGCCGCAGCTTTGCCAGCCGCTCCGGAGGAAGCCGGGACGACGGCATCCCTCCCACGGACTTCGCATCGACCGGGATCTGGACCAGGTATCCACACTGGGGCCGCAGGGTGTTGATCGGGTTGGGCGGGCGAAGGTAGGTGATGATGTCCACATCCTCGGCCTTGAAGGGGTGCATGGTCTTTTCGATGAACACCTTGCAGCCAGGGCTTTCAAACGTAATCGCAAAGGTTTGCTCCTCGCAGGCCCGGCAGGCAGCGAGGACGGCTCCGAGGCTGTGCCCCGTGTAGCTAATTATGAAGTCGGATGCATCCCGCCGTGTAATGGTGAGGTGGAGTCGCACATGCTTCGAGAATTGCTCGGCCAGACTCACCTGGATGGTCGGTTCGTCAAAATATACCCAAACACCCGCGCGAAGCCCGAGGACGTCGGAGGTGCCACGGTGAGAGATGATGCAGTGGCGCAGTTTCTCGTTGATGTATGCCACGGCGTAGAACCCCTCGCGGTCTAGGTTGACTTCTGCACAGGTCACAAGGATCTTCCACCCCGGAGGCAATTCGCGCCGGTTGGGGTCGTTGTACACGTGCTCTGCGAGAGCCGCGTACACGCTATGCGGCACGAGGGGAAGGAGCGGGACCTCCTCGCTGGTCAGCGTCGGGCGCCCGGCGATGACGTCGGCATTCACCTCCGGCGATCGCTTCGTGTGCGAGTTTCCCATGGGATAGGCTGCGGGCCCCGACACACCCGTCCGCTTGACGCCAACGGGACTAAAACACCGCCGATGCCGCCGCTGGTGAGGGAGAGGAGTGGGGTGGGGCTGACCCAGCACCAAAGAGATGATGCGGCTGCACACTTGACTTCCACGTCTGAACGCTGTAGCCCGGAACTCAGAGTATCCTGTACGAGCTCATAGCAGCGATAGGCTAGACGGTGCGTTCTCTGCGCCACGGAGGGTTGCACGGGGGAGCACGGGAGCCAGGCAGGGCGTGCTCCAGAGTGAACTGCATGCTGGTGCAGCCATTCGCCCTTCCCCCTCCTCTTCCTCCCCCCCTTCCTTCACCTCCCCCACGTCACGAGGTAGCCGAGCACATGCAGGCAGTCCGCAGAGAAGCTCACACACGACAGGATTTACCACATGCGGGCGAGGCAGTTCGTAAGAGGGGTTAGGTAGGGTCGAGAGAGAGGGTGAGAGAATTACGCCCACACGTGAGCAAGCCGAGTCCACAAGGTCGGGATGCGGGAGGGGCGACCACGCCGCACTGCCTGTGTGCCGTTGCGTGGCAGTTTCGCTCTCCCCAGCTCGTGTCTGCAGGCAAGTCACGGGCAGCGTCGGGGTCGACGCCTCTCGTTGGTCGTGGTATGCAGGCCCCCCTCCTGCCCCTCTGACTCCTCCCTCCCCCCACCCCATTCGATGCTGTCACCCACACGCTCTTCGAAGCGGTGCCAAGGGCATGTTCAGAGTACCTGAAGCCCCGCGGTTATTCACCCATCCAACCTACAGCTAGCCATTCATCAGATTTATGAGCACGTGTGTTGACACGCCACCTTCGAGAGCACTTTTCGCCGGCGTCAACACCACACTCCGCCCCTGTGGCACGTGCACCGAACACCCCATGCCCCGTTGAGTGGGGGTTGGGGGCGTGGGGCGGGGGGTGCGAGCCCTGTCCAAGGCGCACACCAAGGCCGCACTTTAGCGATTGGGACGAAGTGCGTGTCGCACCCGCGCGAGGAGGTCTGTCCTACGCCTACTTCTTCACACTACCACGTACCGCAACACCGACGGTGGTGCCACCCTGAAGCTCGTGACGATCCACGAAGTCGGCCTCGTTAAACGTGGCCTGCGGATGCTTGTTTTCGTAGTGCGTGCTCATCGACTTCAGGTCTGGCGCAGGAGCCATGCAGATGTTACACACGTACTTGGAGTGGCCGACCGCGCCGCCCTTTCGGTCTTTGAGTCCCGAGGCGCCACCGCCCATGTTCGTCGTCGCGAGGGCCGTTTTGCGTGCGATTTCCGCCGCCGTGTGCTTTTTCGGCTTCGCCTTTCCCGTCATGTTTATCGCCCGGGGACTTCCTGCGAAAGTGGTTCGGAGAGCTTCCTTTCAAGACCAGAAGGATCCTCAACGCCGCGGTGGTGCTCCACCCAATCGGTGGGCGTGTGTGTAGTCAACGGAGGCGCTCGAGAGGATGGTGCAGCGGTGAACAGCCGCCGTGCGCCGCAGCGGGGCGTGGCGCTGCCGCCACCCACCCAACACTCATACGCTTCAGCCCATACGGGTTCATTGGCCTCTCCACCCCCACCCCTCCCCTCCCCCGACCCTTTCCCACATCTGCAGACGGGCCGCTCATGATCCCAGGGCCAGCGGAGGGCTTGAAGTGCGCCCTCGATCGCCGCTCTTCAAATCCCTTTCCCCTCAATATAATACCTGTGAAAAGAACCACCGACAGCCGACTGAAGCCCATCTCTCACACAGCCCGCGGAGTGCCTGGGCCACGATAACTTTGACTCAGTGCGGCCAGCCCATGAATTAGGCGAAGCTCGCGCTCTATCAGGCCATCGGCGACTCCTTGTGGCTTGAGGGACGTCGCTACTTCCATGGCCCACACTGAGCGGTCGACTCCATGGTGTCCGCACCAATGTCCAACAGACGCCGCGCTCTCAGAATGCACATGCTCTCTCCGATGGGCGAAGCGAAGAAGCGGATCGTTTTCTGGCCACCGCGGCTTGGGGGTGCTCACGCGAACCCACGCGTTACCTGCCTTCGAACCTATGGTTAGAGCAGGAGGCAACGCCTCGTGGTTAGCAGCGTCCTTACTGACGCACTCCCCCGCGAGCCGCACGTGATGCGGCGGGTGCGGTGCAGCACGGAGACACCTTTGCCGCTCGAAGTGAAGGCGGAGCGTCGTGTACGTCGCCTCCACCGCCTCGGGAAACGTGAAAGTGCGCTGGGCACCTGCACCACGCCCACACTTGTCGGAGCTTCGCTGTAGCGCCTGGCGGACCTTCTCAACATCCTCTAGGATCTCCTGCAGCAGTCCAGCAGACAATGCGCTGTGATGCTGCGATGCCCATGTAAGCACCAGGCTACACCACTGCTCAAGCTCTGACCCTAATGGGAAGAGGCGCCTGAACCAGAAGTAGTGCTCGCCGAAGGAAAGGCTGCCACCCTCATGGAGAATGCGGAGGACCAGGCCCGCGTTGCGTTCCGAGAGCCCAGTGTAGCCTGCTTCACTAAACTTCCCTAGAATAGGAGGTAGACCGGTTTCCCAGTGCACATTGCGTCGCTGGTACAGCAGTTGCAGGAAGCACATTTCCTCTTCATTTGCCCGCAGCAGCTCGTTTTCGATGACAGACTGGAGAATCTGTGGAAAGTGGCGGTTGTGGCACTTTGCGAGCGCCACGAGGCAGCGGAACAAATCCCGCGAGGAGGGCGGGCTGGACTGGAACTCCCCAAGCGCGGCTCCCATGCACCATACGGCCAGCTCTTCATCGCGTAGCTCACCTGCCACCTTGGCCGCAGCGGAGATGACCGGATAAGTCGGGGAATAGGCAGGGTGACGCAGCCGGATGCGGTGCATTAGTGTGGCAACGTCACTCACTCGGCGGGCTTCCAGCAGGCACTGCATGTAGGCGGTGAGGACGGCATCTCGCGGAGGACTGGGGGATAGCGTGTCACAGATACGTTCTACGCTGCTGCCTCCGGGGATGTGACCCACCATGGTGATCCTGTTGGGCTTTCCTTCCCACCCGTGATGGGAGTTAGACCCGTCATCGTCTAGGACGTAGAAGAGAGACATGTAGTCGTCCAGCAAGTCATGTCTTCTTCCTCGCCGAGTGGAGTGCATCATCGCGCTCGCTAGCGCAGGTTCGGTGAGGAGGCATTTCGGTGAACTACTCTGACGCAGAAGAGGTGCCAGGGCAACGTGAAAATATGCACTGAAAACAACTGCCTCGCCGTCGTCACCGGGAAAGTAGAGCACGGCGCGGCACACCCAGGACCACCATGCGCCGAAGTCTTGATCAGGGAGAAGGTAATCGAATGCCTCCTGCGCCGCGCAACGGGATCTTTCCACCTGCGTGCGTTGTGCGCGTCTTACGCCCCCGTGAATGGTACCATCTTTCTCCATAGGTTCATCTGAGATCCTCAAGCCAGTGTCGCTTGCTGAGGCACTGCTTTCTGGAGCCCCCAGTACATCACGGGATCGGCGGTGGTGCGCGGCGCTGAGAAGGGCGCATCTCCAAAATGCTCGCCACACCGAGACCGTTGAGGTGACGAAAGACTCCAGTGCTTTGCCGTCAGCTGCATCGAGGGTGGAAGTACCCTTTTCGGCTGATCCACTTTTTGCAGCGGGGCCTTCCTGTTCACGCAGACGGGCCAGCCCGCGGAGCCTGCTCAGGCCACCAGCTGACGGAGGACCCTTGGGCCGGGCCATCTCCGCGTGTATAGCCCTCGGTCGCTGGGTCAACGACCTGGCGGCGCGGATGCACTGCAGCAGAGACTCCGGATCCCCGGTAGCGTACGCGGCGTCCACGATGAACCACTCTAGGGACACACTACCGGGCGCCTGCGCGCTTGCGACCAGGTACAACTCCACGCAACGGGAATACAGACGCATCGCGTAGCCAGCACGGCATGCGTCAAACCACAGGCTTCCCAGAACGTCAGGCTTATCGCGAGCCTGAATGAGAGCATCGAGTGAGAGCTTCAGCACTTCCACTTCATCATCTGACTGCACAACCTCCGGTCGACCTCCGGGTATCCCGCTGTCGTCGTGCGGAGTCTCCCGGCTACCGAGTTGTTCTGCTTCCCACACCAGCGGTGCTGCACCACGCTCGTAGTGGGAGCCGCGATTCCGGTGAAGAATGCGCTTGACACACTGCACGGCTTCGACAAGGGTCACGGGGTTGGAACCTGACGAGGCAAGAGGCGAGCGACCCGAGCCGTGAGGGCTCGAGGACGCCACGGATCGCACAGCTACCTGAAGGGCCTCGAGTCTCATGGCAAATGCATTATCTGCGGCATTCTTTCGGCGCCGCACTGGGACCGTGCGCATCGGTGGTGAACATGCTTTCACGCTCGTCACTGAGCTATGCAGCCCATGAACTGCACATGCCGTAGCTCCTACGAGGATCCATTTCTTTCGGCACAGCATGAAGTGTGTGCGAAAGCCTGCTGCAGTCCAGAGGCTCTTCCCCTAGACGCCAGAGGGTGTGTGTGTGTGGGAGGGGAGAGAGGGAGTTACGCTACCTGTAAACCCCACGAGCCAGTGACCGTGGTTACCTTCGCAGCGAGCATGTGGAAGCGCGTGATTTCAACAGTTTCGTGCCCCCCCCCTCTTCTCCCCCCATCCCGCTCTCCCGCAAAGAACGTGCCCCACTGCCGTAGGGTTGCGCCTTGCGGGCAGCGGGCGCATGCCCAGGGCAGCGTGCGTGAGATGCACATAAAGGCGGCGCCATTGCTTGGTCAATCCCACCGTGCCTCTCGGGGGGAATTGCCCAGCAGTAACCTCCTCCGCGCACTTTTGCACAGCCGATTCCATTTGAACAGTCGATAAACACGGGATGATTGTCGTGATCATAAGTGCGCCGTTCTCACAGCCAAGTCACGCGTGATGATAGTGCTTCAAAAGTTGCTTCACAAGGTCCTTCTTCTTCAACGCGTTGACCTTCTTCCGCCACGCATCCACGTCATGCTCGGGCGAGCTACTGTCGCTTAGGCTGCTGGAATTCGTGAGGAAGAATTCCCTGATCTCAGCCAAGGTGTAGTGGTTTTCCACCTCGAACTGTGTGATTGCGGGATCCGCTAGAGTTCGCCGCACTTCGCGCAAAATTGCCTGAGGAACGACGGAGGGTCGCTCCCGCAGGAAGCGACTGAGGTTTTCCTCGGTTAACAGCAAATCTGTCTCGCCTCCATCAGCCTGGGCAGATTCCCGCCCGCGCTGGCGTTTCCCGCTGCGGGTGCTCCCTTCACCTTCACGGGTGGATGCAGAGCCACCAGTTGGTTGCGGCTCATTGAAGTCGAGCGGAGGTGGTTCGAGCGTGCCAGTAGAGGACTGTAGAGATTCCCATTCATCCACATCGACAACTTCATGAAATGCATCATATGAGGCGATGAGCCAATCGAGTGGTTCGTGACCAGTGCCATCCTCCCCTTCCACACGCTCTGCGCCTGCTGCGGGGGGCACAGGGCACTTGTCACCACTACTGGGTCCAGCAGTGGCTAGCGTGCGGTCTCCGCCCCACAGCGTGGAAGTTTCCATTGGAGTGGAAGAGGTTGGGTGTGGAGGAAAGATGACATCGATGACGAAATCAATGATCGCATCACATGTTTCCAGATCGCCTCTGCTACCAGTTGCATCGACAGTACCGGCAGTTCCAGACGGAGGACCTTCTGATACCGGGTTGGACGAGCGTCGTGCATGGGCGATCACTGAGGGAAGAACACCACAGGCGACTAGGAGGCGGTCGTTTTCTACACAAGTTCGGTTCCTCATCCATTCATCCAGAGCATCGATGAGGAACTGCTCTGCCAGTGGTCTGGACGTAGAGCTGGTGGTGGATGGTGATGCCACTTCCCTGCTCCCTACAGTTTCTTCTGAGGCGATGCAGCCGTCGTTTCTGTCAGAGTCACCAGCTTCAGTGACAGCTGGCATATCCAGCAGTGGAATGGCGGCACTGCAGCAGCCGCCGGCGATACTGCGAGCTGGATCAGCCTCTTCCGCACATTCGGCACTGCGGAAGGCAGAGACGGCCCGTGCTGGCTCCAGCTGCAGCGGATGGTGTAGAATGGACCGCAGCAGGTGGTAGGAACTGAGCGGTAGTTCATCCTCCAGAGCATCATCGAATTGTTGAAGGCTTCTAGGGTTCAGGATCGAATGCAGAAGGGAGGAGCGAAGGTGCAGCTGGAACTCTTGCTGCCCTAGCGGTGGACCCGTATGGAGGCAGTTGCCATCCGAGTGACAAGCATCAGGTCGTAGCTGAAGCGTACGAGCATTGCTCATGCATTCCGCCTTCTCCGTAGAGGGTTCTAGCAGTGCCATCGGGTCCTGCGCCTCACAGCCATGTGCTGGCCCGCTGGCTGAGTCCACGTCTTCATCACAAAAGACGGTTCCGTAGTCGCCGCCCAGGTGATTCAGAAGCGTCATCCGCTGATTTCCGCCGCGTAGGGAGTGAAAAACATTCCGGCGCAGCGCCTTCACACCGCATAGCAGAAGCTTCCGAATCGGAGTTCCGTCGCGAAATAGTTCATCACGCACTCTGCTATGAAAGCACCCGCGGTCGGAGAAACAGCCTGGCGGCGCATCGCACCTGGAGTCCAGGGGGCCATCCGCCACGCCGTGTTTCAAGTCAAACGGCTGCACACCACAGAGGTCCAAAAAAGCGAGTACACGAAAGAGTGAGTTGTGCTTCCATTCCTCCGCCATCTTGGCACCTAGATTCTTCACCTAGACACATCGACGCTTCCTTTCTCCAGAGCAGCAGCATATGACACGTTCCCCACCATTCAAATACTCCAGCACCAGGTGGACGATGAGAAGTACACTTTTGCCGGATGCCGCGGCTGCGAGCTGAGTGTGGCGGGGCAGTGGCAGGTGTGTATGGGCGTGTGTAGACTCAGTTGCTCCACGCTCTACCACGACGGTTGCTTCTCCTCGGCGCAGAGTCTTAGCAAACACACACGCGGCACGCAGTCCCCTGACGACAGTGTGTATGTGTGTGTGTATGTGTGTGCGTGTGAGGTACAGGCATCCCGACGTCGCTTGTCACTAGGATGGCCCCTGGGATAAGATGCCTCGACAGCTGCTGCTTCACACCAAAGATCGAGGCCACACCCAGCAGCTCCGCATTCAGTCTTTACTCTTGTCCACTTCAATCGAATGCACTGGCGGCAGATCTGGGAGAGAAGGAGGAGGAGGAGCCCTACTGCTTTCCCAATAAGCTGTCCTTCGGCGCGCCTGCAGCTGTGACGCTAACGCGACACAGCTGCAATGTACGCGGTGGAGGTGTCGTTACCAGGGCAACTCGTCGGATTACCGTCGCCTTGGCGTCCTTCTGATCCCATGGGGCCACACCATATGGTTCTGCGGTCCCTTGCTTGCCTTGCACTGGGGACTGACGTGCCCTGTTAGTGGCACTGGTTGGGGAAACTGGAATAGCCCGTTTGTGCGAAGGCATCAACGTATTGGACTCACTGTCGACGAGGACATCATTGTCGTGCCACGACAGCATGTCAAGGTCGATGAATGCTTGGGTGCCATCGACTGGGCCCGACGTGGACTTCTGGACGTAAACTGGAACGGACCGCTTCGAGTTGTCTGCATCGAGTATCTCACACGTCCCAATGACGGGAAGCGCAGCACATCCTGAGGAAGCGGTAGAGCGGGATCGTTGATCACCACCCGGAATTTTACGGTCTGCCATACCATGCTCAGCGTGGTTTGGGGGGAAGCACTGCGGCTTCACTACAATGTGGCACTGAGTCGCTTGGATGCATGTCCTCTCGACGTTGCCCACCGCCACACGGGCTACCGTTAACGAAGGCCATTCTGTGACCAATGGAACATTAGCAGCCTCCACCCGCTGCCGCTTTAACTCTGCCGTGCTACTCAGCATCCCTGTGCGTGCCTGACGACACCAAGAGAGAGAGAATACGGGTTTACTCGAGTTCGTTGTGTTTCCGCGCTACTCACTACACCCGCAATCTTCGGCCCAGTGTAAACAGTCCTGCCCAGACCACTATATGTGAAGGAAGTGGTGAGTGAGGGAGGAGGAAGGGAGAAGGGAGCTGCCAGGACTGAGCAGGGATAGCGATGTATCGATAGTGTGGCTGAAATCAGTGTTTAATGGGCGCCTGGTGAGGCTTTCAAAGACTGAGGGATTCGAGTGCGCGACGATAAATGTCCCTTTTTCACTGACATCGCCCTGCCCTTTGCGCCCAGAGTACACAATTTAGTCAGAGCGTGTTGAGCGATCCAGCATCGCGCGATTTCTTTGTTGAATCACCGAGAGGGTAGGGTGGAATGGGGGCATCGATTCGGTGGATCTCTGGATCGTTCAATGTGACAACGCTATCAGACAGAGCGGAGCCACCAGAATCAATCCATACGCTGAGCGGCGGGCGGAGGAACCGATCTTGGTTGGCATCGAACGCTGCTTGCATGGATATGCGTGAGTGATATAGACGTCTTGTGGATCTCTGGATCGTTCAATGTGACAACGCTATCAGACAGAGCGGAGCCACCAGAATCAATCCATACGCTGAGCGGCGGGCGGAGATGGTGGGGGGGTCAGGACGAAGCCGCCAAGGACAGTCTGAATTGGCGAAGGACATCAACGCAACACCGTCAAGTCCATGACGACACGCGCTACGCACACGGAACTTCCACGCTCGACATTGGCGCCATCATCCATTGAAGCGTCATCCGTGTGATGGATGGCGGTTAAGCTTGGAGCGTGCAGCGCTTGTAGTGTGAGCCGCTAGCACCAGATGCACCTGCAGTTTCCCGACGCACTGCCCTCTGCTCAACTTCCCCAGCAAAGGTGCCAGCCTCGTGTTTCCACTATGGCGTGTAGTTACCTCCCCTCTTCCGCTTGCCACGGTCGGCGCAACGCGCCACGGAGGTGAGTTGCGCAGTACTGCTGTCACACCATCCCAGGGAGGCTCCCCATTCAGTGGCTCGCGCTTGTGAGCTTGGGGAGGTGCTGCAGGCTCGCATGCGTTCAGTTCAGACGCTTTTCACCCGTCATGAACACAGAGCAACCCTTCCTTGGGTCAAGCCTCGTGTGTGGGACACCTCTAGGTTGCACCCAGTAGCTCTATTCAGGCCACGCAGCGGGTCTGACACGGCCATGTGCGTGGTTGGATCAGTGAAAAAGTGGAAAGAGTGAGAGTAAGTGGCTTGGGGCCGGGGGGGGAGGAAGATCTGGGCCGGAGGTCCGGTAAATTCCTGGGCTATTGCGCACTGGCCCAGCACGTCTACCGTGGCTCGCGATTCTCGTAGGTCCAAAAGGAGAGACAGTCGATGAGGAGAGCCGTGAATAGACCTGCCTGCGGTGATGCGATGAACTCCTTCCGGGTGATTCTCAGTGGCTCGGCCGTGGCGATCAGGTCAAAGGCCTCCACAACCACGAGCTCTGCGGGTGGCGCCTCTACGCCAGCTGCGATGAGTTTCGCGTGCGTCTCCTTGAAAAACGCATTGAAGGTCATCGGGGTCAGCACACCTTCCCCCGTGATGTCGAGGATGTTCCACAGAAAAACAGGTCGGCTGCACTGAGGCAGGAATTCCACCGCAATGACGAAGTCGACGAACTTCCTGAAGTCCAGCTCCGCCTCTGCCATCATCGCGGTGGTCTCGAAGAACCGATCAATGAAGAGTGAGGAGAGCGGGCTCGTGTGCAGGGGCAAGCCATCGTCAAGGACCGTGGGGATACCCTTCTTGTACCGCTTCATGTTGTCCACATTGAGCATTCCCTCGTTTCGCGTGTCCAGCATGAGAAACTTGTCATACAGCTGGGCTGTGATGCTCGCACCGAACCAGTTCCTCGGGCTGTCTTCGGTCATCAGTTGAAGATCGAGCCACTCGTCCATCACGGCGCAGTGGAGTAAATGATCGATGCGAACGCAGCCTCGGTTGCCGGGGTCCAGTGTCCACAGAATTCGTCGGCTGACGGCGCAGCAGTAGAAGGGAAGGATCTCCTCGCGTAAGCCGCGCAGGGCCACAATAGTGGGAACGAGGTTGCGCACATACATCTCCACTTCATCCTCCGTGAGGCACCCATCGTTGTCGGTGTCGCACAGCATAAGCTCTGCCTCGGTCTTGAGCAGAGAAACATGCTTCCCAAACCTCAGAAAAAGCTGAGAGACATCGACGGTGCCATTGGTGTTACGTGGGCAGCTTAGGTATAGGCATTTTGTCAGTTGCGGCGGGGGGATCGAGCTAATGTACGGCACGCACACCAGTGGAGACATGTCCCCTAGTCCACACGTGCCCAAGCGAATGAGCGGCATGTGGCGTAGAACCTTACAAACTTCAACGTCGCCAGACTCCGCATCCAGCGCTGTGGAGGTGCCACGGAGGTAGTCTTCAGGGTTCTGGTCCTTCGGCCCCCTCTGGACCGCAGCTGCATCGTGCGCAGCACTCGCGGCGCCAGTGCTCTGCGGGTCACAGCTGCCGGGAGTGCTTGCTGCCCGGCCGTGGGCGTGGGCCAGTTGGCCAACAATCAGCTTGTTGCACTTTTCCATCGCTGCGCAGTACTCCTCAAACGAAATGGCATCGCGTGTGTTGTTCTGGTTCAGCTCCTGGAGGATCAGAGAGTCAGCGATGCTGTCCAGACGTTCGATGTCATGGAAGCGAAGGTTCAGCTCGAACAGCTTCGATGCCGACGTCAGCGCCTGCCACGCATCAGATGCCAAAGGCTGAACCCGGCGCCGGTAAATGCATGGTATGAATGAGTCACTGCCATCTAGTTTGGATCCCTCCATCCGAGGCCGCCCCACTGAAGCCGAGCACGCAAACGCCCCAGGTCTCCGCTCCTGCATCTCCTGGGTGATCCGCTCTACCTCCGAGGTGTACGAGGCGCTGTACTTTACACTCCGTAACAGCGGCAACACCATTGACTCTGCTTGGGTCGACGCAAGCGCTTCGACGCCGCACCAGCCTTCGTCATCAGCACCAGATAGCAGGCTCGGAAACGCGCCTACCAGCGATTCACGTTCGTCGCAGAGCGCAGCGCTTTGCCGGCGCAGTGCCGTTGTAATTCCCGCAATCACCGCACTCACCGTCGCCATGTACACATGTAGGGGGTTACGAGGTGCAGATCCACGGCTTTTTAGGGGCGAGCCCGTGGCTGGGCTCATGGAAGTGAGCAAGGGCAGTGTGGCGTTATTTCTATGGAGTCGAAGAGAAGGATCGCACGTGCGTAGGCTCAGTGATTGTCAGGCGCAGGGGCATCAGATGGTGTCGTAGAGGGAGGACGGGACCGGGAGGGGGAGGGGGCATGGGGCCTCTGAAACTGTGCGGCAGAGGGGTTCCTGGGAATGCGCGTTCGACGGGAGTGTGTTTGTGTGTGGCAGCAGATCACGCGGCGACTTCCCTCCTTCGCCGCCGGAAGCCGATCCCGTGTGGCGGCTGGGAGGGTGCAGAGGCGTCACTCCCTCGCAGGCCACTGCACCACCTCCCTTGTCCCTCCAGGGGCCTTGTCGCTCCCACCTCAGATACTCGTCACTCGCTGCCTGCTTGTGCTCCGCCGATGGCGGTCAAGAATGGCCATCGCATAAAGGGCGCAGGTACGCTGTGCGTGCTCCTCCATGTAAAGCATCATGCACACTAGAAGCGGAACAAACGTGAGCAGATAGTCCCGTTTGAAGCGTACGCGCTCGCGATGCATCAGCGACTCCACTTGCTGAACCCCACGCTCGAGATGACTCAGTTCGGCCAGGCTTTCTGCTTTCTTTGCCTGCAGCTGCACATAGTAACTTTGAATCTGCCGAAGATACGGCACCTTTGCAGACTGGAACCGCTCGCCTATTGCGTCGTTTGATGTAGCCACGCGTGCCACTTTAGTAGGGGACGTGAATGTGCTGCCACTGCGATCAGAAGCCGGCCACGCATTGGCCGGTGGTGTAGCTGCCACATTCACATTGGCAGCACTTCCCCCCGCCGCTTGTTTCGGCTCTGGCGATGGGAGCCGTCGCCCCCGAGTTGCTGCGATCGTCTGAAATAGATCTGTCACGTCTAGCAATCGATTGGAGGCCACAGGGGGTACTGCTGAGCTGGGCCGCCGCAGCGGGTGCCGCTGTGGTGCTGGTGGCCCCCAACGTACCGCGGTGGGGGTGCTGAAGAAATGTCTCCCACGGTCTCGGGCGTACTCCGCAGTACCCCAGGCCGAGGCCCCCGCATCGTCCGAGCGGTAGCGCATAGCGGAGGTGGCCAGCGCAAGGCAGGGCTGCAATGGTGGTGGCTGGAGACCGAGAAAACCACTCTGCCGCCACCCAGCGCACGAGGTGAAGCGCGTGAAGGCTTGCATTTCACGCTGCCTCATGTGAAAGGCGCGTTTCCTCGCGCAAGGATGATCACGAACATGCCACATGCTCACCCACCAGCGTGTTCTCCTGGATTGAACCAAAGACACCGGAAAGAGCGCTTGACCGCGATCTACGCACTCTTCCCCGACCTAAGAGCACACTACCTTTTTTTTGCCACCGCCCTAAAGCACAGTGCCACACGAATCTTTTCCCATCTCTGAGCGGGTACCTCGGGTGAAGCTACGTCCCTACAACGCAACGTCGTGCTAAAGGGGAGCAGCATTAGACTCTCGAGTTTTCACCTCTGTATGCAACCAGCAATGTGCCTACAGAAAGATTGGCATTTCCGCAGCCACATTTCTCTCCCAAAACGTACCATAAGTCCAGCAAATGCTCAATTGAGTCACCTAACGCCACCTTCTAAGTAAAAATCAGCACACTAGTATCTCTTCGAGGATCTGGATCTGCAACGGACAGAGCACAATACATGAGCAA
>PGOM01000048.1:171550-182978 GCA_002921335.1 Paratrypanosoma confusum | reverse complement strand
CCCCAAAGCGCACCCCCCCTCTTTCCCATTGCTTGTGCGCCTAGCGCCGAGTTGTATGAAATGATGGGGGAAGGTGGGGCTAGTGGGCATGAGTGGCTGCAAGTGATGGCACGCGCAGCAGAAGGTCTATCGCCCTCTGTGTCACCTCTTTCCGCCAGAAGCAGACGCCCACGTCGGCAGGGACAAAGTCTCTCGTGGACCGTGAGGGGGGAGAGAGGCGGGATGCCCTGCGCACTACACCGAGCACTCTACCTCACGCGATACTCACCTGGAGAGTGGCCTGCACGAGATGGACTGCTTGTGCATCTGCAGCCAGTCGCAGGTCTCTTGGAGTGCTTCCTCGATTTGTAGAATCACATGCATGCTGTCGTCGAACACGTCAAACTCGAGGCGAAACTGAATTAGCGCGTCGCACAGCGACCGCCAGAGCCGCTGCACATCGCGGTATACAGCCTCGCTGGGAGGGGTCAGCGTGCTGAACACGTTCGCGAGGTAGTCCATTGTGCCGTTGATGCCCAGGGGCAGCGTAAGCTCGTCGCAGTCTTCACAGAAGGCCGCCATTTGGAGACGTACGACGAGCCGCTGCCGTACGTGGACGTAAGCCACGAGGATGTAGTCCATTTCAAGCACCAGCTCTGCGACGGCGGTGTGGTCGCCGTACTCCTCCATGAGCGCCATCAGGCAGTGCCGCACTTTCTCCATGTCCACATCTAGAAGAACGATGTGCTCGTTCAGCGCAGCGTACGGCTCGAATAGAGGTCGCACCATGCGCTCCCGCAACTGGCGCACGGCCACACTCAGGCCGTAGGGAAAGTCGTCGCGGTGGAAGCTTGCATCGATTCGGAGGCACAGATCTGGCGGGCTCTCAAAGGTTGGCTTATACACTGCATGGATTGACTCGAGAAAGTGGCCGCTCACCGCGCTCTCCGCCATCCGTGACTGCAGAGCCAGCTTCAGCGCCAGGTGTGCGGCGGCCCATCTGCGGTGCGGTTCCTCCTGTGGGACAAGCTGGACGGGGCTCTCCAGGTCGTGCAGCTCCAGCAGCTCTAGTGGGGTGGGGTCGTCCTCCTTGCCACGCACCATAAACCAGGCGATCCGACTGCTTGCCTCAGCTGCAGCCGATGCCGGCGTGCTGAGAGGGGCGACGGCAACGGCTTCCACGGCGACGGAACTGGTGCCGGCCGTCGGTTCTGCGCGCCCCCTTACCTTCTCTACCCCGTGGGTATCATCGCTCGAGCGTGGGTACGCCACAGGACCCTGGCTCGCCGAGTGACCACCCTCCCCGGCTGCTAAGGGGACGCTGGGGGTCGCGTTGCTTCCTTGCCTGTGCCGCACGTGATCGATACCGCGCAGGAACTGCTCGAGAACTTCGCGGGAGGGGCATGCAAAGGTGTATGGCGACGACTGTGCGGGGACTGCGATGATGAGACGACATTTCAGCCTCTCGGCAGTCACCGTACTGTCCTTTAGTGGAATGCGCTTGAGGGAGAGGGTGCTCACCTCATCCCTCTTTTTCCCGTAGTAGCAGCAGCAATCCGCTCGAATTTCTGCCCAGCGCGCGTCGTACGTGCCGTAGCTGTTTTTCTTTCGAAGCCATCCGCTCACGAGGACTGCGGTCAGTGGCGACACGGATTCCCCAGTCCCCAGCAGCGACCGAGCCGGGGCCTTCGCGGTACTGCTTGTGACACCATCACCTCCTTCACCTCGCGGACTCCCACGGCTCAGCGTAGAGGCCACCTCCTCCCGCACTTGTTCCTTTGGGCGATCGACGGTGGCTTCGGCGGCAAGAGCCGCCTTGGCCTCCTTCGTGCAGCTCGTGCACTTCGTGAGCGCTGCGATCCACAACTGCCGCTCCTCCACAGTCATGGCAGCGAACTTCACCTTCGCCGGGCCGCATGTCAGCGAAAAGGCGGTGCTGCTGGCTTTGCTGGTGTTTATTACCGTGGAGTCCGTCAGAATGACCTCCACAAATGGATTTCCCGTCGAGTCTACAAATACCAGCGAGGCGCACTCCCCAAGGCGCGCCGGTGCGTACAGAAAGCATTCGAACGACACGAAGCGCTCCGATGCCTTGGACAGCCGGCCAAGCCGCCCGCGAGTGAGGATCTTCCGCTGCTTCCAGTTCTGTGGGGACAGCGCACAGTCCACTTCCATGGCTGCGCATCCACGGGGCCGTACGCACGTGATTCACACGCGGCACCGAGACCTCCTACGCGCTCGCACCTGCGTACCCCCCTGTGCGCCAATCGTACCCGACCTTGCGACCTCGGTGCCCGGTGCACGCGGGGCCACGTAAACCCAGCGGAGGGGTCAGGGGGGAGGAGGGGGGTGGTGGTAGTGTGGGAAGGCGGGGAGTACTGAACGTTGCTCGATGCCAGCACACCGCCGCAGCGGTGCCACTTGGGGCTGCTGCAGGCTCACACACACGCACATACACACACACAAACGCAAACCATGTGACACCGCTTTTCCTACCCGCCCCCCTTTTCCCTGAACACTTCCACCAACCACTCTGGAGCACTGGCAGTGTTTTGAGTTAGTGCGAGACGTGGTCCGGTGGCGAAGTGTGGTTGCAAGCGACTAGGCTGCCAGGTGCGGAGGCGCAAACCGAGAGGGGCCACCGGCTGACGGTAGCCACTTGCCTTCCTTCCCCCCAGCCCACCACATGCCCATACACACCGCAAGGGCCTACATGGAAGCCAGCGGCGGAGCCCGCTGCACCCACGAGGATAGAAGAAAGAGAGAGAAAGAGAGAGAAACAGAGAAAGAGAGAGAAAGAGAGCAGAGCAGCCCGTACATCACCAGTCATGCCCGCCATTGCGCTTCAAGGTGCAGCCGCGCCGAGCAGATGTGTCGCTCCATCCCCCTCCTTTCCTCCACACCAGACAAGCACACAGCATATTCACGCTGATACAGAGTGGCACTAGCTCACTCACAGCATTCACGCGTGACATGCATTCCACAGCCACAACTACGTTATGGAGATCTTTACCACAGCAGGGTCCGGCTACTGCTCATGCGGACGCTCGTGCGCACGAATGGCCTCGACATTACGTCCACAGATACCCATTTGCCGTCGTCGCTGCGGTGTGTGGACACCCTCTGGCTGCTACGTTTCCTGCTACTCCTAGTGCCTACGCCAGTGCTCCGTCGCCTTGCCTCCCTCCTGATCCCCTCTTCTGGGGATGAACTAGCGTACCTTGTGAGGCCCAGCGCGATGGCGCTAGAGCGATGGCAGCAGCGAGTCCCAGTTGTTGTGGTGCACTATGACTCGCCTCACCTCAACGGGGAGATCCACGAGGTTGGGCTGGCCCTCGAACTGATTGTACTGAATGTACACGAAACGGATGGAATCCGGTAGAAGCGTGAGGTCGATCGTACCGGAGAAATTGTTGTGGCTGATGTCGAACGTCTCCATGTTTGGCGGGAGGTGCTCCATGGTGATGGGGCCGACCAGGGTGTTGTGCGAGACATCGAGCACTTCCAACGAGCGGGGAAGGGCTGTTAAGGGAAACGGCCCGGTGAGCATGTTCCTGCTCAAGTTGAGGTGCTTGAATGCACTGGTTGCACCCGCGAGATCGAGCGAGGTGATGTTGTTGCCCGCTAAGTTCAGCTCTTGGAGTCGACCAGCATTCCCAAGGCCACCGACCGCCCCGATCAGTCGATTCCTTGCGAGAGCAAGGCGCTTCACGTGGCGTGCGCGGTCCTCCAGCATGCTCCACAGGGTGGACACGTCACCGCTGACCTCGTTGTCATGTAGCACAAGGTCCGTGCACGAGGCGGGCAGGTGCCTGAGGTCTTCCAGCGTTCCTTTCATGGCATTGCCGCTCAAATCAAGGCGCACTACACTCTTTGGCATCCGTGCCAGCACGTCACGGAAGGGCTGCTTCACATCGTTGCTCGCCAGACGCAGATTGACCACCGAAGTGGGAATGTGCAGCGCACCGAGATCGGTGAGGCGGTTTCTCGACAGGTCCAGGACCTTCAGCCGCGGCGGCGCATCGCTGGCGTCGGCGGTGGATGTGAGGTTGCAGTTCACGCATGCAAAGGATTCGATTTGCGCCCCGGGCGACCCACGGAAGGAAACGGTGGTGGAGGTGAACGTGACGTCCTCGATGCGCACTTGATGGATGTGCTGTGGGAGCGTATCGAGTCGAAGCTCCTGCTCCAGCACGCTCGACTTGACTACCACGGAAAGAATCGATTTCGGGATGTTGGAGAACATGATCTGGCCACCTGGTAGTCGGTTCAACGTCAGACCAACAACGCTCTGGTAGTCGCTGGTGCACGTGAACAGCTGCATCGCGCAGATATTCAGCGCCCTTTCCTCTGTAGTGACCCTCTTGGCGGCGCTGCTCACTGCGCCCTGAAAGGCTGCGCTCGTGATGACTTCCAGCAGCTCGTTCACCAGCTCTTTCCACTGGGGCGGGGCATGGCTGGCTTCGACTTCTTCGGGGCCCGTCCACATGATCCGGTAGGCGCCAGCTCCAGCTGCTTGGCCCAGTACCACGAGCAGCGTAAGGGTCGCCAGCACGTGTAGCACCAGGGGGCGTCGGGAGTGAGCCATGGTGCAATGGTGGGGAATCGTCGAGTACGGTTTGGAGGACTGCGCCGGTGGCCACGATTGAAATCCTTCAGGGTGCGTGTGTGTGTCGTACGGAGGTAGAGGGAGGTGGTTGCTTTGAGGGTAGGGCGGAGGGAGCCAGCGGCGGCGGTGCGGCGGTGTCGACCGGGTGCACGCTGGCGGTCGGCCTGCCCCGGCCGCGAGCCGCAGCCTCCCGCCAACGCCCCGCACGGCAGGCAGGTTCCTCAGGGGAGGCCTCCGGGACCTGGGCACCGGCACGCGACACCCCGCGGCGCTAGCGACGCGCTCACGACCCCTCCAGCGCCACACTGCACTCCCTACCTCTTCCCCTCCACATGTGGTGTATCTGCTCAGGCATACATTCCGCACGACAGCGTCACGAGCTCCATTTTCTCTGCATCACACTTCATCTTTTGCTGCTTCGCGTGGCGATGGCTGTAGCGACGGTGCGCCACCGAATCAACCCCCGCCCACCTCCTGTCAGCCAGCCAACACGCACCTGTGGACTCTGTGGGGCACCACGCCCTCCGCACCTCCTGCTTCGTCTGAACTCCCCCCACCCGACCCAGGTCTTTCCCTTTCGGCCCTTGCACCCAGAGCCTTTCATTTCCCCCCCCCTCCCTCCTTGCTACCCTTGCGACCCTTGCCAGCCCAAACTCCCACAGCGTACCCGCTTCGGGGCCTAGTGCCAGGTTAGATCTTCCCGCGAAGTGTATTGGGGATCAGACTGTTCAGGCTAACCCGAATGGTGTCGTAGAGTGAGTGGAAGTCGAGGGTCGAGGTGAAGGTCTCAATGAAGCCGAAGAAGAACATCGAGACGATGTTGCCGCGCGCGTACTCCAGAGCAAAGCACTTGCTCGGCATGCGGTACTGAATGGCGGTGTGCCGCGGGAGATAGTTGGAGTCTCCGGGGCCATACACCTCCCGCTCCACCTTGCCGACGCGGCCGACCCACTGCTCACCCTCGAGAATCATGAAGTAGTCCTCGGCGAAGTAGCGGCCAGAGTGGCCTTCCGTGCCCACGGGTGTCCCGAAAATGATGAGGTACTCTGAGAACGAGTTGTGCAGCACCGTCATCATGCCCATGGCGCCACCTGCCTTGTTGAAAACCCATTCGCCGGTGCTCTCGATTTCGTTCGGGTAGACGGCGGCCACTTCAGCGATGACGGCATTGATGGTCTGCTCCGTCGTCGGATTCCCGTCCACCGCCGCGTCTTTCGCCTTGGCAATGCCGCGAATCGCTGCCTGGTGGAGCACCTCGGGAGAAAAGACGAAGTTTTCCGTCCGGTCCACGACGGCGCAGAATGTCGCGATTGCCGCGACCACGACGGAGAGAAAGACGACTCGCGAAACACGCATGATGGATTCCAGCGGGCGGGCAGGCTGTACATGTGTGCTCCCCTCACCGCCTCGAACGTGTGCGTGTGCCACAGAGGCCGCCTGTGGCCCGGCCACACGCCCCCCTCTCTCCAAGCCGCGACACCGTTGCCAGCAAAAGTGCGCACGAGTTGTCGTTCCAGCGGTTCGGTGACAACGGCGTGTGACCCGCGCACACGCACCGATTCGCCCCCCGCCCCTCCCCACCCGATTCAGCCGATGCTCCACCTCACACGCGCCACCGACGGCCAGGCCCATTAATCAAGGAGGTACAACTGCTCCACCAGCCCACACATGTCCCCCGCCAATCCCTAAAGGGGCCTCTCGAGGCCACGCCGTGGTAATTTTCCAATGGCGCCTCACTTTCACCAAGAGAGCCACCGGCTAGAAGGAACGGCGCACGCCGAACTGGAGTAGGGAGTGCCGTGGTGGGTTACACCGCATCCATCGACACTACGCTCAGCAGGGAATAGAACAATAGACATGCCACGGCCACTCTGATGAGGCCCAACCCCTCCCCCTTTCCCGCACAAAACAACAAAAGTCACGGTCCAGCCCGTCCTCTACACCTGAAAATCCCCTTGTCCACTTCCCCGCGTCGCGCAGAACACTTTTGAAAGGAGTGACGGCGAGGCTGAGCTTCCGTTTCCTACCCCTGCCCCTTCACAGGGACCTTGCGCTATTGCGCCTTCCACTTTCGGATGCAGCAGTCTCCACCGGCGGAGAGGATCTCTCCACCGGTGGTGAAGGCGACGTAGGTTACACCACCGCGGTGCGCGTTGTTCTGGGTCTTCCGCGTCTTGGCAGGTAGGTCCCACACAATGATCGAGGAGTCGACACTCCCGGACACGAGACTGTTCCCTGTCGCGTCGAAATCTAGTGCCGACACGCGGAGGGAGTGGAAGACGAGGTCCGAGTAGAGCACCGATCCATCCGCGACGGACCACACGAAAATATTGCGGGTTGCGTCGCCGGAGGCCACGGTTCGGCCATCTTTGGAGAAGGCCACCGCAGAAACCGTGCCGGTGTGGTGGGCAGAAAACGTGAGTACCTCGGCTGGCGCAGTGGCACTGGATGCCGCCCGGTACACTTTCACTGCCTTGTCTCCACCGCACGCGACAAGGTCCCCAGCCCCCGCGGCGATGGAGCTGGCATCGAATCGGGGAGGAAAGCGCTCCTCCGCGCCTTTTTTACCCGTCGCCACGTCGACGACTACGATGGAATGGCGACTCATGAGGACAGCGACCCCGCTCGGCAGCACAGCAAGCCCCGTCTCGTTGTTGGCTACCGGGGCCACCACGGCGGCTTCACTGTCGCCCGCCTTGAAGCTGACGAGGTTCGTCCCTGCGACCATGAAGTAGGTGCTGCTGCTGGGCTCGTAGAACGCAGCAGAGATGCTGTCCCCAGCGACAGCGATCGCGACAGCCGTACCCGGCTCCCCGCCGTTCGCCCATTTGCGAACTTCGCCGTCGGTACTCACCGACACGAGCATACCGCTCGGGTTGTGGTGAAGAAGTAGAAGACGCGTGCGGTGGCCCAGCCACGTTTTCGTGACAGCGCCACTGCTCTTGTCGATTAGCGTCAGCTCCCCACCGAAGGACACCGAGAGCGCGCCGCCTGGCGTGTCCACGACGCCCTGCTGCATTTTCTGCAGCGTCGTTCCCACGCAGGCCTTAGCCACCAGACTGCCGTCGCTTGCGCGGGTGATGTGCACGCACTTGTCGGCGCTTGCCGTGATGAGGGACTCCCCATCTGCGGTCCAGTCAAGCGACAGGATCGTTCCAGTATGACCGGATGGAATCGTGCGCACCTTTTCCCCCGTGAGGCCGTTCGTCAGCATGATATCCGACGACCCAGATACGGACGCAACCATCTCGAGGTCTGGGCTGTACCGAACGCAGGTGACCGAGTTTTTGTGGCCGGGGACGTTCGTCACAAACTTGAATGGCACACCTTCATAGAGCCCCACGAACGAGTCGGCACTCCCGGTTGCGATCCGGTACGGGCGGGCGCGGCGGAAGTCGGCGGAGAGAATGTTCTTGGAGTGCCCGTTGATATTCCCCACGGTGTTGCCCGTCGTGGTGATGACCGCGGCAAAAGAGCTTTTTCCTTCCCCGACGATTACGAGGTGCTGCTCCGTGTCGCTCCACGCGATGTCCAGAACCGCCCCGCCCAGCTGCTTGCCGCTGTAGATCTCTTTCGTGTCTGGTTTGTTGACCCAGACGAACACGTTGCCGTCCCGGTCGCCTGAGGCTACATACGTGCCGGTGGGGCTGAGGCGCACTGCCGTTACAAGGGAGGTGTGCTTTCCACACACAAGCACACTTCCCGGTTCGTCGAGGCGGCGGACGATGACGCAATTCCCACTGGGATACGCAAAGGTGTTGCCCACCGCCGTCAGGCGCACAGGCTGCGCACGGGTTGCGGACGGCGATGCCGCCAGCGTCGCGGCTAGTGCTAGCTGCGACTGGGCCATGCGTAGCCACACGGGTCGAGAGGATGAAATGAGTGAATGTCAATGGGTGGGCCCACGGCGGTGGCGAAGAGCACGGCGGAGCACTGTGCACCTGCTACACTCCACACGACTCACTGAGTGTGTCCGTGCACCCGCTCGTGTGCAACCGTGTGGGCGCGAGTTGGTGCGGTGGAGGTGGACGGCGGCAGACCCAGAAGCTGCGTGAGGTCACCGGTACAAGCGGCGCGACCATGCTTCATGCCAGCAGACACCACACGCGCGGCCGCGCAGAGATGGCGGCGCTGAGTGACGCCGCTGCGGCAGCTGCCTGGAATCGGAGGGGGTGGGGTGGGGGTGGCGGTCCACCACGGTACGCCGTCCTGCCGCCCGCCCCCGCCCCCGCCCCCACGCAGCACCACGCAGCACCACTCACAGAAACATTCAGGTGCGCCTGCTTGACCACCGTCGAATCCACCGACTCGTCCACCAGCCCCGTTGCCCCCTCTAGTGCGACTTACGGTTGCTCCTCTTCGGCCCATGGCGCCTTCGACAAGATTCCGCATCGCCCCGCGGTGGCCACGACCCCATGGCGAGCACGCGATCTGCGCTGCACCGGTACATATTCTACATGTGCGCGGTCGGGAGGGGCGGCGACGGGCTACAGCGGGGCCATCAAACCGAGCCCAACGCTGCGCTTGGCACCAGCGCCTGGCCCCCCCTCCCCCTCCTCCACTTCGCGTGCCGCGTCAAGCACCAGAATGGCCGCAGAAATGCCACCGCCCCAGCCACACGTCCACTGCGTCAGCGCGCGGTATGGGGGGTGGTTCACGGGATATGGAGCCTGTGGAGCTGCGGGTGTCCAGGCACCACTCGGACCCACCGCCGCGTCGACGCAGCGCCCTGCGCATCGAGCTACTCATCACCATTATCAGTCACGGCTGAGCCGCGCAGGTACTCACAAGGGACGACGATCCACCCACCCACCCCCCAATTCATGAAAGGGGGTGGAAACACATACACACACACTCACTCACAAGCCACTGACGCGAGGCCAACCAGCTCCCCCTCCTTTGCCCCTCACAGAGCGTCACCGCCTCCCTATCCTTCGTGGGGATCCAGTGGGGTAGGGCTCGGCTCTACTGGACATCTCTGGCGACGTACAGACCAAACCATTTCCATCCATCTCCAACCCAGCTTACCTCATTCCCCCCGTCCCCCCTCCTTTTCCTGGAGGTGTAACCCGCCGCGTGGCAAAGTGACATGGAATGTGGGCAACGTACGAAGGGCGCGGAGCGGATGTAGCAATACGCGAGCCGCACCACGACGCGAGAGCTGCATGGTGCCACCGGGTGCTGGGGACGGCTAAAAAAGTAGAGGCGGCGGGAGGGAGTGGTGTGGTGTCGTTAAGGCTGCTCTAATGGCACTCACACAGCCACGAGCAGATGTTTGGGGAAGGTCGTGCCTGGTGGAAAGGGGTATGTGGTGGCTGGTGCGCCGAAGCCGAGGGGTCCGCATGCGGGCGGAAGAGCATTGGGAGGGGGGGGAAGAGGGAAGGTGCGTGCGCTGTACTAGTAGTAGTAGTAGTAGTCGTCGTCTCTGGTCGCCACGACACCAGCGACCGAGGGGGTTGGAGGGCTGGCCGCCGACTGTGCCTCCCTGCCACGACGGCCTGGCCCTTTTCCACACGTACCTCCCGAGCACGGGCCGGCCACCCGCCTGCCGACTCCTCCTTCCCCCACCCTCCCCATAAGCACAGGGGTAGCGGGGCGGTGTCCAGCGGCGGCGACACATGGACGGCGACAATCAACGCCCACGGGACGCATCGCAACAACTTGCCATTCGTACAGCAGCAAACACACCAAAGGCGACACGACGCCAGCCCCTCGCTGTGAGCCCCGCCGCCCCGCCACCAACCAGATCAAACCCACGGAACAGCCGCTACTGCACAGCGGCCCCAGCGTACCGCCCGTTTGCAAATACCAAGAGCACAGGGGCTCTCTGAGCCACCAGTGGCAGAGAAAAAAACAACCTGCACAGCTCCCAGTGGCGACGGGCACCTCCGCACTCATGCCTCCGCACCCCGTTGGCTGATCACCTGTGCCGTCTCGGCGCTTGGATGCATCAACTTCGACGGGCACATTTATTCCTCTCTCCTCGCCCCCCCCCCTTCACCACTTGCTTCCCCAGCACTTTCCTGCTTCCACGCGTTACCAGCTCGGCGAGCGAGGGGAAATTCGGAAGGTGGTTGTTTTTTTTCAACGGTGTGCTGGCGGCTGTAGCTGATGGGAAGGTGACGGCCGAAGCGCGGCATTGCAATGCGATTAGAGAGGAGTGGGAATGGGGCGCACGCTGATACTATAAGCAAGGGAGGCAACAACAGGAGCAGAGAGCAGCAGCCGCGTTGGCATTACCTGCTGCAGAAATAACATCGGGACAGATACGCCTGTCCTGCCCTCACAAAAAACAAAAAGGTTGGATGTGGTAGGAAAGGTATACCTCGAACCTCACCGGTGAGTCACACTTGCACTTTGACGAGGCGTTGAGGTCAGCACCGCGACCACGTCAGAGCGGTGCGCTGAAGGTCTGCTGAGTCCCCAAAGGCGAGTGTGCGGGGAATGGCGGTTGGGACGGGAGAGGAAGAGAGGAAGGGAGCAGAGTGGTGTTTGGGATAGGGAGAGGGGGGCTACATGGAATACACGGATCTCACCCTCTAGCCACCGATCCTCTTCACCGGTGGCGAGCTGACGCGGCTAAAATTGCCCCGCGGAGTGCTCGCTGGCGTATTTTGGTATTTCTTAACATGTTCTGCGCATCGCGTGCTAGTTCGAAGCGGAGCAGGCACTCTTTGTCTCCCCCCAAGAACACATGTTCTTTATCTGTTCAGCACTGCGCCAGCGGCTGGACAAGGGAGTGACGGGGAATCGGTTGGCCCACGAGCATGCAGTAGGAGGCGTGGGGTGCTCTGATGAAAGGCGTGATGCATGAACACGGATGCGGTGGGGCGGGGGGGG
>PGOM01000048.1:136259-147139 GCA_002921335.1 Paratrypanosoma confusum | reverse complement strand
GAGGGGGGGGGAGGGAGCGGAAGGAAGGAAGTAGCAGTTGAGGATGAAGAGAGGGGGAGTGGAGGAGGAGGTCGCAGTGGAAGAACGTACCTCTGGGCGATCCACCTCCGCTTGTCATCCCATGGCCACAGATCCAGCGCCATGCAGCGGCCTCGCGTGGGCCGTCGCTCCCTCGCGTCACCAGCAGCGATATTTTGGCACACAGACGCAAGTCAGAAAGTAGCAGCAACAGCAATCCATGTCACTTCACCTAATTCATCGAGCTTCTCCAGAGCCCCACCACGGTGCCTCTCCTATTCCTGCCTTGACTCCAAGAGGCTCCTTTCCAACTCTCCTACATACGCAGGGCAATAGCTCACAGATGCCAAGGTGGACTGCCGTCAGCTGGGTAGTCGAGTGTGGTTCTGCGTTGAAGAAGGTGAGCGAGAGGCTGGTGGACACGTCATCAAGAAGCAGCAAGGAGAGAGGGGCAAGCCATACACCCAACCCCACGAAAAAGTTTCACAATGAGTTCTCCTTCCTTTTCTCATATCGACCTAGTACATAAAAACGCTTCCCCTATTCTCACTGCGGCGTGGCGCGATCGACAGGGCGCTACCTGGTGGAGGGGTGGGCTGCGTGCCTCACCTCTCCGCACCGCCCCTTTCACGCTGCTGAGCTCCTCTCTTGCCCAGCTCCGCCACCACGAGCCTCGGGACAACCTCACGCCGACCATAAACATGAGGAGGCGACACTTCAAGTTAATTACTGCCGCACCTGCACCACAAGTCGCCCATCGGTTACATCACAAGGGTGTTCTGGGTGAGTGGGGCGGGCGACGGGGGTGAAAAGGTGGGCCCAGCGGCTGGCCACCACACCACCGATCTAAGCACAGCTATTCATCAGCATTCGTCTCCGATGGGACCCCTCTTTGTCGTCATTGAAGGCGAAATGTGCGGGATGGCGTCGGAGCCGCTCGATCACCTTTGCCGACCTGTACACACCCGCATGTTTTCATCATTCGTCACAGCACCCGTGAAAGGCAGCGCAAGGGGGAGCACATCCGGCTTCACCGTGGACCAGACGCTACAGGGGGAGCCTGCCACCTCTTTCCTCTTCCGCCTCCTTTGCTCACCCCACACCGCTCAAAAAAAAAGCCCCCACCTCCTAGTACCGACCTACCTACCGAACCACTCCCCTTGGCACTGCTTGCTAATCTATTCACCCACCCACCCCCCCTCGTCACGGATTTCGCGGGCGGGGTTAATGCTTGTCAGCGAGCGAGTATTCACGAACGCTGTTAAGGGCGTCCTGCGCTTTGGAGAGGGCTTCCATCATCTGCTTCACTCCCTTGCGCTGGGCGGCAATGTCGGGGGACTCCGCGAGGAGATCTGCGGCCGACTTCTCGTTGTACAGTTTACGCACAAGGCGAGCGTAAACCTCATCTCGCAGCTTGGTGATCATGAGCAGTGTGATCGCCTTGGGAATCTGGTCACTGATGTTACCCTTAACGATAGCAAAGTAGCCCTCCACCATTTCCCGGATGCAGTTGTTCATCATCTGCTCATGCTCAGACATGTTCGCCCCCAGCATGATGCTAGTGGGAACGTCGCCCATGGCCTTGTTGTTTTCCCCCGATGACACGATGGATTGGATCAGTCCGCTATCTTTCTTCTTCGACTTGGGATCTGCCGGCCCGTTGCCGGGGGGCGCGGGGGCTGGGTTCTGGTTGTTGGCGCCGCCACCATAAATGTTGAGGAATGCTTGCTGCGAGAGCTTCTCCATCATGGGATGCTTGACGTTGATGAACCCGCGCTCGGCGGCGATCACGGTCCGCACGTGCTGCGATGTGGGCACGCGGTACTCTTGAACCATGTCGTGACAGATTTCGACGATCGCTCGCTTAAGCTTCGGGAAGCGCTCTGCCTTCTGCGCACAGAGCTCGATGATCTTCAGCAGCTCGTCGTACACGAACGTGACGCACTTGAGAGACGGCTCCTCCAGACGGGAGATCTGCTGCTTCACCAGAGCCACAAAAACCTGGTCTGACGGAAAGAGAGTCGCATGCATACCCGCCATGTTTCGCGTGTTGATACGGATGTACTCATCGGTCAGGTCTTTCTTCGCAGTGAGGCTAGTGACGTAAGCTGAGAAGCTCTCGTGGAAGATGTAGTCCAGCCGAGCACCACCAAGGAGCTCTTTTGTGGCGTCCGAGATGCCTCCATCAATGGTCTGGTTCAAGGTGTCACTGAACAGCTTGATGATCGAGAGCAGATTGGCGCTGGGCTCAATGTTGTCTTGCTCGAACATGCCCAGTTTTTCCATCTGCTTTTTCGTTGCCAGCACCAGCTTGTCCACGTGGGCCTTGAGCTCGGGGATGACGGCCTTGATGTGATCGAGCAGCAGCGAGTTGAGCTTCTTCGACAGGAATTCGGTGCCCTGGCGGTCGGCGATGGCCGAGTACACAGGGTGGTTCTCGAAGTACGCACGCTCGTCCGCGCGGGCCTGGTTTAGGTCCTTGGCTTCGTTGATGTCCTGCTGGCTGCGGTTCACCACCCCCACGAAGCCGTTGCGCAGCGGCACCAGTTTTCCCTCAAGGATGTCAAGTGCGTCCGTCCCTTTGTCCATGAGGTCGAGTTTCGTCAATACGCCCACCG
Organism: Paratrypanosoma confusum; assembly: GCA_002921335.1. Lineage (NCBI taxonomy): Eukaryota > Euglenozoa > Kinetoplastea > Trypanosomatida > Trypanosomatidae > Paratrypanosoma > Paratrypanosoma confusum. Next base: position 144,503 of record PGOM01000048.1, on the reverse strand, counting down.
TTCTCAAGCCCTCTGGGTCGAGCTGCTTCGCTAGTCGCAGAGAGGTGCTGGTCGCTAAGTCCGCGTTCGCGGCTGAGATGGCGAGGATAATTGTGTTGGGAGGCGACACGTAGCGAGTGACCATATCTTTGATCTGGCGGTCGATATCCTTTGGCTGGTCGCCGACCGCGTTCATGACGAGTCCCGGAAGATCCACGAGGGTCAGGTTGAGCACCTTGTTGGAAAACACCTTCAGGTTGATTGGCTTGTCTGTGATCGATGCCTTCCCAGCTACTTCAAAGGTGCGGCGGTTGATCTCGTTACAGATTTCCGAGAAGTCGAAGAACTTCTCGTTTGGCTTGTGGAGAAACTCACCCCACTCATTTGTGTTCGACATCGGCAGCTGAACCAGCTGCAGCACGAGGGGGCAGCGCGTGACGATGCCGGAGCCGCGCGGCAGAAAATCCTTTCCGACGATCGACTCCAGAACGCTGCTCTTTCCAGAGCTCTGGCTACCAACCACAGCAATCTGCGGCAGATTCAGCTTGATGTTCATCTTGACCTCCGCGAACGCGTCGTGGAGGTCATTAATGACGCCGATGAGTTTGTCCATGGCTTCCTTCGGAGTCGCTTTGGCGTTGGATGGCTCAGTGCGCGCGCGTGTGTTCTGGCTTTTTAGGGGAGCGAGTGGATCGGGATACCGATGAGGGCGTGTAACGCAGGGCCTCTCCTACACTCCCTGGTGACGGCGGCTGGTGGGGGACCTCCGCACCCCCGTCGTCACTTTCGCTCCTTAAAAATACCCGTGCGAAGAAGTGAAGGAAAGATGCATTCAACGCCGTGCTGCTCTGTGGCAACAGCCCTGCACTGGCAATAACTATTCCCTCTCCCACCCAAGCAACGCCAGATTGGTGTGGATGGCCAGGGTGAGGAGGCACAGAGGGTTCTGCAAAGCTACAGTGAGAAGAGAGGTATGGGAAATATTGTATGCTGAGTGTATTGTTCGCGTCGCTGTATGCATGCGCACTGATCATCGCCCCCTTCCTCCCCCCGCACTCTTTTTCCCCCCACTTTCGCTCTGGCGAAAGCCGTGCGCTAGCTTTGTGTAGCCGCGAGGGGGGCGACGGTGGGCGCATTATGGAGAGCTGCACGCGGCTCTGGAAGGCGGTGGTGCTGATGGACGGTCCCGGCGACGGGGACGGTGATCTTGAGCTGGCCAGTGGTCGAAGAGCGCACCACGGTGGCTTGGGAGGGCGATACCTCCACGGAGAGAGGGATCTGGAGCAGTTTTCCCTTGACGGTGACGCGAACGCAGTCGATATCAACGTTTACATTGATCAGGGTTGTTGAAATGAACTTTCCCGGCTCAACGCATACTTCCACTGCTTTGCCGCCGTCGCTCTCTTCGTTGAGCGTGAATCCTATCTTTCCCTCGTTGCGCAGCAGTAGACGGCCGTACTTGGCCTTCTCCTCCTCAGGGGTCAGCGGTACCGGCTTCTTTGTGAGCTCAGCGTGGATGGCAGATATGCTGCCGGGGCGCGGGGCGCTCGCGTCTTTCCGCTCCTCCTCCTCTCGCTGTGTCTCGCGTAGCATCTGGATGCGCTCCTCGGGCGTGTAGCCGTACACACGTTCCCCCTTTTCGTTGTATTTAGGTGGGAAGGGGTCGATTCCATTGGCTATCATTTCGTTTTTGAGGCGCTCCTGCTCGCGGACGCGGCTGGCTTGCGTCTCCGCGGCCTCCGCTAGCTCTTCGCCTGCTTGCCGGGCGAGGATGCGCTCGGAGCGGGCGACTGCATCGCCGTCGAGGTCTTTAAGGTGCGGCAGAGTGTGAATGACGAACGCTCGGTAGCCGGGGACCTTGGTGCACGGGTTGCCGGTGAGGTTCAAAGTCTCCAGAAATGCATTGGCCCGCAGGTTCTCGACGGTGCTAAGGTCCTCCACAAAGTTCAGGGTCAGGTCCAGCTTCTGAAGCGATTCACAGCCTTCCAGGCCTTCAATACTGCGGATATTGTTCACCGCCAGGTTGAGGTATCTGAGGTTCTTGAGGTGTACCAGCCCTTCAATGCGACTGATGTAGTTGTTACACAGATATATGATCTCCAATTGCCTGCACGCATCCCCAATGACCTCGATCCGCTCGATGTCCTGCTGGTGCAGCGCGATTTCCTTCAGGTCCGTCAGGCAGCCTTCGTTGTGCTCCGCGCGCCGACGCAGGAGCTCCACGGTAATCCGCCCCATCGGGATCAAGTGTGCGCGCCGCACGTGCTGCCTCACAGACCTACCCACGCGGTCACAAGCGACACGGGGACGCACCACCGGCCTCGCTCGCCTTCCGAGGGCTGCACAGAAGCTAAAGGCTACGATGGCTTCTGTTTTGTGCGGAACGAAGTCGTCCTCCACCAGACCTTCACTCCGAGCCGTGTGGCTGTTCCCCCTCCCCCCTCCCCCCAACAGTGTCGTTGCGCACAGCTATCTGAAAAATATCCTTCGGGGTTGTGAAGGGCAGGATGGCGCCCATGAGGATCGGGGAGCAGCCACTCGCCCCACCCAATGCATTGGAGCAGCTTCAAGCTCATAAGTAGCGCTTGAAATCATGCCACTCCCTGTTTCTTTCCCCCCCTCCCCTTACTCTTCCAGCGCTGCCCCACGCAGCGGCGCAAGAGTCCCCCCTTTCGTATGTATTAGAGGAAGTTGCCATGATTGCTTAAGACCATTCTGGAGTGGTCCATTTGTTTCCCTTTGAATGTTGCTCCCGCGGTACAATCGATACAGGTGGGTGAGGGGGTGAATAGGAAGGTGCTCGTGGGCAGCGACCGAGGTCGTTACTACCGGAAAGCAGGGGCAAGGGCATAGGAGGGTAGCAATAGCACATGAGTATTCACTGAGGCAGAGCCTTTCTAATGATGACGCGGCATACCGCCCTCCCCACCGCCCGTTCGCACTGCGCGCGCTAGACACGTAGTGCAGGCTGAGACGTCCGGTAATAGAGCTGGGATGCACAGTGGAGTGGGAATGGCATTGTGTGTCCATGATCAAGAGGTTGGGTGTGCGTGGGAGTGTTTGCATGAAAGTCGGGTTGGTGTAGAGCCCTGTTGCTCAATCTTTCCCTCGCCCACCGGGCGGATCTCCCTCTCTTTCCTTTCCCCCCCCCCCCCAACGCACGAAATGCTGGCTCCTCCTCCTTCTTCCGAGCGATCGGCTGCCCGTCGGCTACGCGTCCAGCAGGTTGCCACGCGGGGCCCTGGTGTAGTGTCAGAGAAGAGAACTACCACTCTCCCCCCAGCAGCCAGCGGATGCGGAAGACGTGTTGCAGAGGTGGTCGTTGGGTTAGAGTGGAAGGCCACTGCCGGTACGCTTAGTAGTAGCTGCGCCTCTCCGGCGTTCGCTGCCAGTAGTTAGAGGCTGGTGCCGCATCCCGGTGTGGGAAGCTGCCGCCAGCGAGCATCGAGTCTCCGCTACTCTTCCGCCCAAGAACGTTGTCGTTGGGGTATCTCTGGTCACCGAACTTAGGGAGAGGTGGGGGAATGCCATCGGTCCAGCCGTTCGAAAGGGTACGGGGGAAGGCAATGCCACGGCCTCGCTTCGAGGGGTTGTGCCAGTCACTAGTGCTACCAAAATTTTCGTCGTTGTGGAGGTCAATGGAGTCGTGGCGCCGCCCATCTGGAGTGGGGCTGGAGTGAGTGAGCAGATTGGAATTGGCGGCGCGCAGGGTGTTTCGCACCTGGGCCTCGTAGTCATGCATTCTTTGCCGGAAGTCAGTGATCTCCTGCCGATGCTCGGTCACCGTCTGTCGCAAAAGGTTGCGCAGGAACTCCACCTCTTCCTTGGTGGCGGTAGGATCAACATGCCTCGATGGGCTTTCGTACAAGTCCGGCGCTCGACCGCTGGAGTTGGCGGAGTAGGCGCCCGGAGCACCACGGGACATGGTTTGCTTGAGATCCAAGGGCACCCCCGGGTGCTCCAGAACGGCCAGCTCCAGCTGCTTCCGTCGCGCCTCCTCGGCCCGTGCCTCCAGTTGAGCGTGAGACACACGCTGCTCGAGGTCTTTCAGTCGAAAAGAGGCCGCCGAAGCCACACGTGAGTTTTCCATGTCATCATATGTCTTAGCGGCTTTGACTTGCGCCACGGAGTCTACCGCGGCCTGAATCTTCCGATCCTTCTCCAAGATGGTCTTGCTCGCCGTACCCAGTTCAATTTCCCGAGAATTGAGCTCATCCAGTATCTCGTCCTTCTCACGCTTCTGCCTTCGCACTTTGTTCTCGAGCATCCGAATGTACTCATCGCGCTCGGCGATCTGCTGGCGCACGGAATAGATTTCTCCCTCGTCGCCGTGCCCCCCTGCTGAGCGGTGCGACTGGCTACGCCTGCGCACAGGACCCTTGTACGAGCGGCTGCGGCTGCCGTGGGTGTACTCACCAAAGTCGTCGTCGTCATAGTCCTCGTCATCACTGGAAAAATCGTCATCAAAATCAAATCGTGACGACGAGCGACTGCTGACTGAGTGGCGACGACTGTTGTTCCGCCGCGAGAGCCCGCGACGCTCGGCAGGGCTGCCGTTTGGCGATGAGTGCGTGAGAGCTGCAACGAGCCTAACGCAGTTTGGGCAGGCATCCCACTTCGAGTGGTCGCTCGCGTCTATCACCGGCCGATCGCGCCATGGAGGGATGATTTCCTCCAGTGGTTGATTGTTGCACTCCCCCGGGGCGGCAACGTTTCCCCCGCCCACCCCACTCCATGCTGGCTCTGCGTGGAATCTGAGGTCCTCTGAGGAAAGTAGCGCTGTGAGAGACTGCTTGAGCGGGCCTGGGCCAACCTGCCGCACCCATGTGATGGCTATCCCCAGCAGCTCCGCCGACTGTTGAAGCGTGATGTCTTCCCGAGTAACCGCTTCGGCAGCGATGAGGTCCGGAAGTGTGGCGACCGCCGGAGCCTGGTTACCGGTCGGTGCGGCCAGGACGCCAGCTGGGGGCACCTGCTGCTGTGCCAGCACTGTGATGAGGGCCCCTTTGTCCACCTCCCCTTGCCCAGGAGCCTGCATGACATCGGCGAGGCGCCGCAGGCTCACGACGTACTTCTCTTTTCCCCCTGCTTTGGAGTTCAGCCGGAGGATCGCCTTGTACGTTTCCTTGTTCTGCTCGTCGAGCATTCTGGCGGGGAGTGTGACGCCACGAGCCTGTGCCTGTCTCACCAGAATGGTGAGAAAGTCATTGCGCTGCTTCTGGCCCTCGAACTCCAGCAGGAGATCTGTGTCGCGGCTCGTGGCAACGGCGCGGATGCCAACGATCCATGCGTTGGACCTTGAAAGAATGACCTCCGTCGCGTATCGCACCGCGAATGTCTTCGTTACGGCGCCATTCTTTGGGTTCGCAATGTTCACCGTACCGTCACCTACCACACACAGTCGCGGCTGCTTGGAAAACGAGCGGTTGAACTTTTTCACCGGGCCGATGAAGTACACCGCACACGGACGGAACGCGTCCTGCACCGCCTTGGAGAAGCTTCCAGGGATGGGATTGAGAGGGAGCCCCGTTAGCGGGCAGGTCGCTGGCAACGTTAAGGAGCCCACGGGAGCCGAGGCCGCTGGCCCCACCTTGGCGGGCGGTGCGGCCACTCCAAGGGCCGGCTGCACCGAGTCCGCCGACACTGTTCCGCCAATCGGCGCTGCAGCGGTCTCGGGTGGAGAGGTTGCGCCAGCGTCGCTGGCGGCCGGGGGTGCGGCCGCGGGAGCTGGAGTAGCCGGCGTCGCAGCCGGTGCTCCTGATGTGGCGCCGAGGGGCTCCAGGTTTCCCGCGTGCCTCGAAGGTGATAATAGCTGCTGAACAGAGACGGGCGCAAACTTGAACGCGCTCACGGCGTTGATGGCTGTACGGACCGCACCAGCCGCTTGGCCCACCTGCGTCCGCTCTACGAACAAACCAGCCGTCCGTGCCCTGTGAAAGGCACCGGTAGCACACCAGCTGCTCCTCTCGATGCCGAAGGGGGGAAGGGGGGGGGCCAGACGGGGGAAGGCTCAGGTGGTGGCGGCGGAAGCAGCAGTGCGACCCAACGCGGAGGAGGTGTTGCAGGCAGCACACAGTGTTTCAGGTGCAAGGGTAGATCTACGCGGATTCTCAAGGAGAGGTAGCCAACGCCACCCATGCCTTTGCACGGTCACAACGTGGTGCGCTGGGGATAGCGGGTGAGGTGGGACGGTCGTAAAGGCATCCTTTCTACTCCACGAGCCCTGATGTCACCGTCCGTTGTGGCATCACAGCCTACCGCGGCGAGAACCGTGCCGCGAGTTCCCGCTTCGCATCTTCGAAGCTGCGCTCGCTACCCGAGAGCATGGCTTCGTCCACTCTCAGCGCAGCTCGGAGCAGCTCCGACCCCTCTGCCGACTTTGTGACGTAGTCGTACACCCCTGTTTTCACCAGGCCTCGGCCGGCGACTGAGGCCCGCAGCATCGTCGAATAGCTGTCCAGAATTACCTCAAAAAACGGACTTCGGATGTGGCGATCGGACAGGAATGCATAGACTCCTTCCATGGTCATTGCCAAGGAGCGCTCCTGCGACGACCCGCGTTGAAAAACCGCGTCGGTGGCCGCAGTCTTCTTGAAGTGGAAGTCCAGCCTTCGGCCCAGAGAAAATTCCCGCGATGAGAGGTTGCTGCAGGCCATTGCAAGGGTCGCCATAGCTACCGGAGGCAGCGCCGTGCTGCCAGCAGCAGGCGCCAGCCATGCTAATTGGTTCAGCACCTCATTGATGGCAGTCGTTGCGTGCTGCAGAAATGACATCTGCGCGGACACGCTCGCTGGATACTCGTTGCTTACCATGCCCGCACCGACAGCACAGAGAAGGGTACACGCATTCACAAAGGACAGCGTTGCAGCTGCGGCGGGATAGGTGAGCCACGTGGTCGATTCATGCGGAAATAGTGCCGCAGCCATTGCCTCGATGCCGGCGACCCGCGGCCCTCCGTTGGATTCCTGATCGGCTACGCCCCCTTCTGCGACGACTTCGGCGAACGCCAGCGATGTTGGCGACACTGAAGGGCAACCCACGGAGCTCACCTCCCCGCGGGACGCTGATGCACAGGTTTGGCGCTCGCGGACCGTGGCCCCCCCACTGTTTTCTCGTGTGTGTGCCTCGGCCATCCACTCTCTCGGTAGGACAGGCCCAGACACGGCAACGACCGGTACCTGTGGAAAAGCATGCTTCAGAGCCGTAGCGGGGAAGCGCCCATCAACGGAGCAACCCCGGGTAAACACAAAAAGCGGCCGGTGCGACTTTGATGCCGCCGAGCTGCCCGCGTTCCCTTCGGTACGAAGCGCCGTGGTAAGCGCTGCGAAGAAAGGCGAGTGGGAGCGTTCTGTGAATGAAGCACCAGAGGCTGCAGTGGTGCATCGGGCCAGCTCGTAAATCCCTGGAAAGAGTGCCGTGGCGGCGGTACACACAAACACCGCATCGTGTCCCGCGCCGCCATGCGACAGGACGTCCTCGTAGGAGGACAGGCAGAGCCGCGGTGGCTTTGGGAGAATCACTCGCCCCACACGCACGTGGCCTGTCGACTGCACCTCCTGCAGCAACTCACGATCGCGCCCCACCATCGTCACTTGCGCGACGTTGCAGCTCGCCAGGAGAGACAGGGAGCATGCATGAGCCACCTCGCCTAGCCCCATCACGAGCACGTTCATGGTAAAGCCTTTTCACCTAGCTCTCACTGCTGCTGCATGCAGCCTCTCCATGACGTGCTTTCCCTCTTTCCTATCTAAGTGAGGCGACAGTGAGGTGGCGGTGCCCGGGCATCATCAAAACAAGAGCAATCGGGCCAGCAAAGGGAGTGCTCCCGCCACAGGATGCGCATGGGAGAGGGGGTGAGGAGGGGAGGGGGTGGTGGCGCTGTCTCTCTTCGCTAACCCAAAGCTCAAGACATTCTGTGCGCAGAAAGCAGCTACGCGGCAGGTGCCGCCTGGCCATCCATGTGCGCGACTCGCCCCTTCCATTCGTAACACGATCTTAGGAGCAACGGAACAACCCCTGCACATGAGCACGTGGACTCGTCGCGGCCATTTGTTGACGATCAGCTCTCACGCGCACCAGAGCCATCTCCACCATGCACCGAATTATTCGTGCATCACTTCATTCCCACTCCACCAGTCATGATATCCGTTCACGCGTCTGCCACGTGCCCAGCGAGCGTAGCAACGTGCTGAGAGTTCTTTCACGCGGTGAAGTTTGAGGGCCTTCGCGGAGGGGAGGGGGGAAAGGGAGGGGCGCAGTGGGGTG
>PGOM01000048.1:114358-136234 GCA_002921335.1 Paratrypanosoma confusum | reverse complement strand
GAGGGGGGAAAGGGAGGGGCGCAGTGGGGTGGGGAGCCTAGATACGTGATTCATGCAAAAAGAGCTGCTGCTTCTGCTCGGTTCCGGTCCGCCACCTGCGATCTGAGGCGCACTGCTTCTCCGGCTCGCCCGATCGCGAGACGGGCGTTCGGAAGCGGATTGCGCTTGAAAAATTCCTCAAAGTCGTCGGCTTGGGAAGCGCCCGTGAGCGACGAAGCGACGGCGTCCACAATTGCGTGAATGCGAAACTGCCCCGCCCCCCACTGCTTGTTGATGCCGTCGAACTCCTCTTTGAAAAACGTCCACACCTCGCCATTCGCCAAATGCTTGTTCCGTGACATGGCAAAAAAAACGGTTGCACCAAAATGGCTGCGTACCAGGTCGCCGGCGATACAGTGCCTAACCACCTTTTTTACCAAGGCTGTGTCTCTGGATGAGCAGATGGCACGAAGCGCGCAGCGCGTGTTGATATCGCTTAGCGTGTCGCTCTTGACGTGGTCCCAAAGCTTCTCCACTGTCGCAGCGGAGTCGCTACCGTACGTGACACCCGCAACCAGGGCACTGCTGAGCATGTCGGGGATGTATTCTCCACGGTTGAGAAACAGGTCACACTGCTGGAGTAGCCACTGAACGATGAAGCTCGACGCACACTCTTCTACAGTGAGAAAATTCGGTGAGAGGTCAAAGACAGTCTCGATAAATGTGGCACCCGCTCGTGCATCGGTGCGTATCATCGTCTCGGCCATTGGAACGGTGAAGCTCAGCGCCTTGCGGAGAATCGTGCTGCGGAGCGCACCGTCGTCGAAGCAGCGCGCCAGCCGGTACACCTCTGTCGCGTACACCTGCAGCACACGGTGAAAATGCTCGGATTTGCTTACGCAGGCGACAAGTGCTCCCACGCGGTCAAACGCCGTCTCCCCGCTCTTGACCGCAGCGAATGTGTCAGAAATGAGGCAGACACGGTCTTCGACTGAGAGCGTCGGGTACTCCTTCAGCCACGCCAAGAAGGTGTCAGCATCGTAGATGCAGCGAAAAAAGCTGCTGCGTGAGGCGTTGGCATTAATCATGTCGCATGCACGGAAGCTTTCGGGTAGCTGCACCTCTTGCGGCTCCATACCGCGCAAAACAACTCTTACCCGCTCCGCAATCGTGGATTTGGCTGTGATTTCGAGTGGGACACACCATGTGCGGTTGTCTTGCACGGTGCTGTGGCTGGAGAGAGACGTGTACGGCCTCTGCTGCACCACCAGCTTTGTGGGGGACTGGCGCGTGACGCGGATGATCGGGTACCCCATCTGCGATGTGAAGGAGTTCATCGCTTCCTTCACCGGTAGGCCGCTTGCCTCTTCCAGCGCCTCCCAGAGCTGAATGGTGGTAGTATTGCGATACTGGTAGCGATTGATGTAGGACGCAACCGACTTACCCCACTTCTCTTCGCCAAGAAAGCTCTTCAGCATGAAGACGAGGGCCATCCCCTTGTTGTAGCTGATGGAGTCGAAAATCTGGGTGATATCGGCGGGATCTGCGATGGGTACCTCGACGGGGTGGCTGTGCGCGAAGCCGTCGACGCCCAGAGCATCCTCCACGTCGCAGAATGCTTCGTACATCACGCTCCACTCGGGGCGGTATACGTGTGTTGCGTGGTAGCCGCACCAGCTCGCGAAGCCTTCTTTTAGCCACAGCCCTTCCCACCAGTCGATACCCACGAGGTTGCCGAACCAATTATGGGATATTTCGTGACAGAGTAGGTTGGAAGCGCGCTTTAGAGCCTCCAGACCGGCATCCTTCTCGTTGAGGAGGATGGACTCCACGCAGCAGATGCACCCCCAGTTTTCCATGCCACCGATGGGAAAGCTGGGCACCGCCACGATGTCGAGCTTCGGTAGGGGAAATTTGCAGTGGAAAAATTTTTCGAAGTAATCGAAGGCGAACGCGGCGATGTCGAGCGTCGACTCGCTGCCGGCCAGTTTACCTGGCGTGGCAAACAGGCTGATTGGCACCCCGTTTACCTCCCGCGTTGCCTTCTCCAAGTGGCCTACGACACATACTGTCAGATACGGCGGTACCTGAGGTACCGTTTCGAAGTGCCACGTCACCCAGTCGCCGTCATCAGTCTTTTCACGCAGCGGACCGCCCGAAAGAACAGTTAGCCCATCGTCCTGCCTCGGGACTGAAACCCGTAGGGAAAAGCCCGCACGTGCCGCAGGCTCGTCTTGGCAGATAAAGAAGCGCCGAGCGGCGGTGGGCTCGAAGTGCGTGCTTGCCATGCGGTGTTCCACACCATGCACAGAGTATTTGATCTGGTAGAACCCCCGCAGCTCCTCTTGGATCGTATGGGTAAAAGCGAACTTAATGGAGTGTGTGCGCGTGCTCTCCGTCACACCCGAGAGCTCCAAATGTAGGGTCTGGGCTGCATAGTCGTGCCGTAGCACCTTGGCTCCCTCCACTGACGTAATCTGAATAGTCGCGGCACAGTGCAGCTGCACTATGACGGGGCTGCCACTGCCGCTCAGGGGTACACGAGCGTCTCGGCACAGAACAACGGTTTCTTCAGCCGTGTATGTCCACGTGTCGAGGCGGACTCTCGTGTGCAGGTCGTATGCTTCTGGAACAAATGGATTGCTCAGTCGCACTTGGTGGGCTGACATGGCGCCGGACCCTGGTGGCTGAGACGACAGATGATCGTGGTGCAGTAGCTGCTTTCCCTATTCAGAGTGTGAGCACAAATGCGTGGATACGATGATGATCCAAGGGGGAGAGGAGGGGGGGGGTCGTGGGCAATGAGCTTTCAGAGGAGCAGCGGTCAGCATTGTGTCACAGCCAGACCTCGGTTGAACTGCTGCAGCTGGCGCTGCTATGCCTTTTGCTCTCCCGCAGCATGGACAACCACCGAGCTCCTGGCCACTACCAGTGACGTTGAATCAATCAAACCACCCAAAGTTTTGCACCACACACTTCCACAATGCGCCACGTGGACGAGCCACAGGGCCGCCGTGCGACCGTCCTTCAGCTGGGCACATACCGCAGGACGTCAATTCCTTCGTTTCGGCCGGTCGCGCCTGGAAAGGAACATCGGGGAGGGTGGCAGTTGCACGTGTCTTATGACGATATCTATGAGGCTTGAGGTTGGTGCCACGCTCCTCCCCCCTCCGTGCTTCCCCTCTTTCCTGGGAGAGAGCCATCGCACTGCCCTGCCGCACTCACTTCCCCCGTCACTCAGCCGCCTAGCCCAATAGGCCACCAGCCGCGTATGCCCTCCAATCCCTACCCCGCCACACTCTAAAGCTTTTCAACCACTCTTTCCCAGCTTCTCAGGGCTGCCCACGACAGCAGCATCAACAGCACGACGAGCCATAATGTCATCAAGGTGCTTTTGCATCGTGCTGCGGAGGCCCTCAGAGAGAGACTTGGCATCCTCAGAGGCTGGGTCATAGTCGTACTTCCCAATGAAGTAATAGATGTCCGCTGGAAGGCCAGGAATGACCTTTCCATCCGTCGGCCAGACCTTGTGGCTCCCATAGAACACCATGAAGTAGAGCGGCAGCCGATGCTTCAGCATCGTCTGAAAGCTTCCAAGGCGGAAAGTTGCAAGGGTTTCGGGGCAGCGGTTCATGGCACCTTCGCAGAAGAACAGCAGTGACCCACCGCTCTTCAGTACACTCTGCCCGTTTTCGGCGGTGCCTGACACGAACTCTTCCACTTCCCTATTCACTTTCATCTGAAGCTCCTTGTCCACCGAGAAGTTGTCTCCCTTCTCTGAGTTGAAGTACACAGGGAACTGACCACAGCCCTTGATCAGCTCACGCAGGAGAGGCAGCTTCTCTAGCGACGCCTTCGAGAAGGTTTTGGCACTCCACATCATCAATGGAGGCACCAGCCACAGCGTGAGCACCGTGTCAAAGAAGGATGCGTGGTTGAGGCAGAAGGCGTGCTGTCCCGTCACCGACTTCCAGTTTAGGCTGTTCGGCATTTCCTTGAGCTGTATGTGCGGGCACATCAGGCGGGACCATGAGAAGCAATACACACTCACAACGCGGCAGATGCATTGGCTCAGCGACGTGCGACAAAATTTTTTCTCTGCGAGCTTGCGCATGATGAAACAAATAAGTGCGTTGACGGTGATTCCGATGCCAAGATGGATGCAGAACCAGATCTGCATCACCAAGGCAGGAACCTTCCGCTGAAAAAGAAGGACATAGAATCCTCCGAAGAGGAGCAGCGACAGAAGCAGCACGAGCATGATACGTAAATGTGTGGGAATAAGAAACTTTACAAAGCGTGCTAACGCAGATGGCCCTTCGCTGTGCGACAGCAAGGAGTGGAGAAGAGAGAGAGAGAGGCGCACTGATACGCCAGAGAGGGCAAAGACAGGGCAGTTTGGCATGGCACTACTGCTGGTCGGTGCCCCGCCTAGCGCATGCACCACGTCCGTCGGTCGGCATCGCCTCCGCCTGCTGCAACACGCGAACTGCGCGGGTGGTATGGGATCTGGGTTCCGGGTGGGAGAGTCGTAGGGGGTTGGGGAATAGAAGATGGGGGTAGGAGGTGAGGGAACAGGGGACAGTTGGCTCGCAGCGGGTCCATGCGGAAGTTCCCGTGGCACCCCGTCGGTCGTAGGGAGGTGTGGTTGGGTATATATGTGTGTATGCGTACGCGGCGGAGGGCGGAGGGCTATTAAGGAGCGGCGAACCAAACCAAACAAAACACGCGAAACCATCAACGCAGCACGAACACCTTATCAAACACGCGCACTCACCACCGTAACTTCCACTTGGCCCCCTCCACTCACCCCCCCTAACTCTGATTCGACCTTCACATCACCGCACAACACAAAAATACACCAGTCCACGCTCACACAAACACGGGTGAGTGGTAGCGTAATCTCCAGCCACGCATGTCTCGAAGCTGCGTGCGCACGTCCTCAAGATGTTTCTGAGCTGCAGCCATGGACATGAAGACGGGCTGGGACTTCCACCACGGTCACCACCACTACCACGTCACTCAAACCAATTAACTCGCCCACAAATCATCGATCGGATGCCACGCAGCGGTTTTCCGCCCACATCGACACCTCCACGCACTTTCCGCTCTCTTCACTCACCTCAGCTTGCCTCTTCATTCATGAACCCGAACGCACTTAAACACCTCATCGAATTTTGAAAGTATTCAATTTCATCGCACTGTAGCACCACCACCCATTACGCTCCCTCACAGCCTCCGTCAGCCGAATGGCTATCGGGATGGCGACGGTTGAATGGCCCGCACAGTACGCGGTGGTAGCGTGAAGGGGCGTGAGACCGATTAAATAATAGGGGCACTGCCCCCAAGCGTGGAACCAGTGACACACTCGACACTCAGCATCAAAGGAATCGGTGCAGAGGGGCAGGCCACGCACGTGTACTAGCAGAAACAGTAGTTCACAGTCGGTAACGCACAGGGAGCAGTGCAGGGGAAGAGAGAGGTGACAAAAACAGAGAAAGGGGCTGAAGCACGTCAAAGTTCCCCTACCTCTTTCACCAGAAAAAAAGCGAGCAACCGCACGAGGCGTAGAGGCTACAATAGTAGCTCACCCCGCGGCGCCCGGAGAGAGTACCATGCCACGTCACGACTAAAGTCGTACTGTGTCAGCGGTGCCCGACTATGAGCCAGGAATTCTGCAAGGCCTCGGGGGAGGCCGCATCATGGGTGGGAGGTTGGCGACGAAGGTAGTGTTGTCTGCTTCGCTGAGCGAGGTCCCGAGGGCGGGACCTACGAGCGGCCGCACCCCCCGTGGAGCGCACGCTGTGGCGCTGTTAACGCCCTCACGCTTTTCGTTGCGCCCCGCGTCATCGCTCAGGATGGAAGACATGCTGGGCACACTGCACTTTTCCGCACCCATCGTCATGGAGACCGAGGATGTCTTTCGTGTTGTGGGGGATTGATCCATGTTGCTGGAGGTGCTAGAGGCCCAAAGTAGTGGGGATTGGGGAGGCAGCGTGGGTGGTAACGGTCGGCGCAGGCTGGGGCCGGTGGTATTGCCATGGGCATCTTTCACTGTGCCTAAATCCGACACGCGCGATTCGGGTGCGATCAGTGTTGCCTGCTGTGAGGTGCGCTGGGGTGGTGGGTGAGCCGAAATGTATGCCACTTGCGGGCGCGGAGGAATGTGCTGCAAGAAAATAGACGGATTGCACTGCATTTGCTGAGCTGGGGGGGATGTAAAGGAGGTTTCCGCACGCGAGTCACTGCTAATGAGAGGTCTTGCGGCCGAGTTCGTGGCGAACCCACCATGCTGCATTCCATTAGCGAAGCGCTGCTCCATGGGCGAGGAGAGCTGTGGTTGTGCGTGTGGCGCTGGAACGATATAGGTGATGTGATGCTGTTGCTGACTGCGTGGGTGCGGTTGCTGGCTGATAGCAAGGCCGGATGGATTGACCATGGAGTGGTATTGGCTGGAGTTCAGCAGCGTGGGACCGGACGCCATTAGGGGCTGCGGCTGAGGATGATTCCCGGCGCTGAACGTTTGGTGCGACGGAACCATCTGAACCATGCCATAGTCGAGGGATGCGAGCGGCAGGACGAACGAGCCTGGTGCCGCTGAGAGGAACAATGGATCGCGGTGCTGTTGCTGTCGCTGCTGCGGTTGCGGCGGATGCTGCTGACTCGATGGTAGGGAGTGAATATCTAGTGACGCGTTAGAGGTGGTCGGTAGCAGAATCATGGGTGCCAGGGACAGCACCTGGTCACGCATCTGGGGGTGCATCACCGCAGGCCTCGTGTGGCCATTCGGATTGTAGTGAATTGCATTCTCAAAGTAGAGCGCCTGGCCCACCGAGTTATATGGAAAGCTGCCCGCCATTTGCGCTAGGAACTGGACCGACGCTGTTACGCACGCCACCACTCACAACACCTTTCCGCCCCTTCGCTACTTCTCCCCGGATGCTCAGCTTGTTCCCGAAGCGTTGAGGATGACGACGGCTGCCGCACTTGCGCTGTCACTCTTCCCCCTTCTCTCCCTTACCTCGATCTCTCCCCCACAAGTGAGCAGAGCGGGGCAGCGCATCACCGTCCCTGTGGTGAGGGGGAAGAGGGAGCCTCGTGGAGGGAGGAGCTGTGCCACACACCACGTCCACTACGCACGATGTTCACAGGCAGTATTCCACCCCCACCCGTCTCGTTGAGGTGGGATTCCGGGCCGCACTGCGTTCGCCGCACTCTCCACTTCAGCAGCAGTCCCCTTTCCCCTCACTTCCCTCTTTTGGTCAAAGCTCCACAGAAACTGCAAATATAACGGCGACTCAGCGCGAAGGCGCCTCTCGTCTCTTGACCAGGTGTGTATCACCTTTCCCTCTGGCGTTCTTGGTTTTTGAAAGGGGATAGGGGAGGGGGGAGGGGGGGAAAGGCCTCCTACACGTGGCAACACCTTCCGCTGCCCACTGTCTAGTTCCTCACAAAGAAATAGATGGATGCCATTCCAAGCGGCGGCCGCTTCGACTCGGCGACCTTTTCGTCATTAAAGAGAACCCATCTCCCCGTATTGGCGTCTTTGACGTGGCAGACGTAGTGCCCAGTTTTCGCACTGGCTCCCATATGGCTGATCATCGCACGCAGCTGGTACTGCGGCACGCCGTCAGTGGGAGCCGCCACCGGGGGCACCGCTTCACCTTCTGGCGGCTGGCGCCCGGCCGCACACTCGCCACCTGCCACGGCCTGCTGGGTGACCAAGACCTCTATGTCAGGGTGGCTGAACACGTAGTCGATCGCACGTTCCACATTCATCTCGGTCTGACACAGAGCGTAGCGTGCCACGTCCTCGCTGATCCCCATACTGATCATTGTGACCAGGGCCATTTCATCCACGTCCACCGTCGCGGCGCTAGGTTGCGATGCGGTACTACATTTCTCTGCCGGCCGCATTAGCTGCTCTCCAGCCTGGGGTCCAGCTGCGCGTAGCCGTTCAAGGCTCACACTTTCCGGAACATCAACGTACACGTCCTTCTTCTTCACTGAAAAGGTGGCAGGGTCAAAGCAGGCGCGACGTATGTACAGAGTTAGAACATCCGGGAAGGACTGCAGCCGTGTGGTGGTCTTGTACGTGGTCATCTGGTGGCACTCGGAGCACTTGCACTCCACCATCGACGGCGCCATCCACGATGAAAGGCACGCGTCCAGCGTGGTTCGCATGCGCTGAGGAGAATCCCCGTCTGCCATTGGGGTAGTTCTGCTCTCCACCGCGGGTGGCTGCGCGCCATCTGGTCCTGTGGGCACCACCGCCAGACACGTATCTGTTTCGAGCGAATACCGAACTTTGCCGCAGATGTTGCATTCCGTGCGCTGCTCCATGACCATTTCAAAGCACCGCGATGGGTGGAACCGCACCCCGGTCGCAGGGTCCACAGGGGCACGGCGCTGAAGCTCTTGAAGGAGGTAAACAAAGTACTCCTGCGCGTCTTGCTGCTCCATGGTAGAGAACTCCGGATGGTTCTTGGCGAACACGCGCTTGAACTCACGCGGAGTAATTCCGTTCAGCCATGCCTCTGCGCCTTGCACTGCGAAGTCGCCGGAAAGCAGCCCCGTCGCTATGCGCTCCACTTGGCACGAGTGGCAGCTGTACGGGTCGTCCCGGCATTTCTTCCAATGCGCTTCCCTGTTCTCTGTCGCGTAGAAGGCGGCTTGGAATGGCTTCAGCGCGAACAGGCACTGTAAGACAGATGAGATGTAGCATGTATTTCCAAAGTTACGCATTCCTGTGAACCCAGGCCCGAAGACCGGCAGGAGATCTTCGCCCGCCTCAGTGATGAGGTTGAAGTCGAACTGAGCCGTGTAGTCGTACTGGATCTCCCCGAGCGTCTTTGCCGTTTTCACCGCTGTGCGGATATCAATCCCGAAGTGCTGCATGTGTGCGGCAAAGTGGACGTCAGACACCTCTGCATCACATTCGTAGCAGTAGAAGTCAGCACCATCGGCGGTAACCGTACCCAGTTTTACCACGACTGGGTGCCCAGTCATCATATTGTGAAAGATAGCGTGCCCCTTTCCACCCGCCTCCACTCGCGGGCACCCAACGGCCCCGCAAGTTACGCAGAGCCAGTTGTTCCCCTTGCAGTCGCAGTCCGCCACCGCGCACTTTTCCTCTGACGTGGGGGGTGCTGCCGTTAAAGGGTTGGTGCTCTGCTCCAGGCATACCAGGTGCGGGCACTGCTCCCGTGTGCTGTAACCACGGTAGGCCGCAGCGCCATCTTGCGTACCGACCGAGGTAGAGTTCACAACGGTGAGATACGCGGTTTCCGTGAGGCCCAGAGGCTGGGCGAACTTGACACTGCACGGCACGCAGCAAAGGGCTGATTCGAACTCCGGTGGCTTTCCCACCCCAAGGTAATTGACATCCTTTACCTCGTCAGCGGCCGCACTGGGGGGGAGCTGCTTCAGCTGCACAAAAAGCGCGTGCGAAGGGTGAAGTGACCGGTGCTTCTCCAGGTGCACCGAGCAAAACCCACCACAGCATGCTAAGCACACATACACACCGTCTTCGTGCTGGTTCGTTCGGCAGCAGTAGGCGCAGTCGTCCTTGTGCACGGAATGACTCTGCGCAGCCCTGATAATGTTGTCTTCATCCCAGCAGTGCGGACACGCGTCGACTGTGGGCTGGAAGTCCATGACTGGCTCCCGGCGAAGCCGCTTGAATTCCTTCAGCCCCAGCTCCGCCAGCTTGCTCTCCCCCACGTTTCACCGAAGCCCCCGCCACCGTCAGGAATGAGTCTCTCGCGGATGGGATCGCCCTCAGCTGCGCACGGCACGGGAAGGGAGTGACAGTAGCAGTCGCGAGCAAGGCCGCCGAGCGGTAAGAAATGGACACCACTGTAGATCCGTATTGCAGGTGCTGTTGTGAGCTCGGTGTTCCCCCTATAGTCCTATTTTTTGAAGTTATTTCATCCCCGCAAACCATGCGCTACCAATGGCGAAGAGGGCAACGAGTTCACTGAAGACAAGCCGCTTGGGTTGGTTTGCGCACTGACGATTTGTCAGCCACTTGTTCACCACGCGGCGCACCAGTGAGCTCACGAATCCTATTCGGGGAGGAAGGGGAGGGGGGGGGTCGACGGCTAGCGTCGCGCTCTCCAGGAATGACGCCTATAGCCGTTCAGGCAATGCGGAGAGAGTCAGTATGCAGACACGGAGAAAAATAGGGAATCGGAAGAGGAGTAGTGAGCTGCCTCATGCAAGCAAGAGGGCTGCCCGTTTTTGCCATCTCTCTTGCGCGCACTTGGGTTGCGAAAGACTTCGGTGCCCAGCACTGCACCTGCACATCACTTCCACAAGCAACGAACATCACAACCTTTCTCGGCTTCGGCGCTGTTTCCTGTGTCGTTTCACTTTGCCCCGTCGAGTCGCCCGCGGACGAGCCAGCAATATGGTAGAGCCGGTACACCACTCCCTGAGGGATGACAGCGACAATGGGGCCACCCCGAGACTTCCTGAAAGCCAGCAGGAGCGGTTGTGAGGGGGAGAAGCGGGATGGATGAGACGGTGCGGAATGGTGGATAAGGGAAAGCGCTGTTGCTGCGGTGGGAAGAGCATTAGTGGGTAGAGGAGGCCTTGCTTTTCCCCATTCCTGCCATTGTGCTTCCCCATATCTCACTTAGCTTCACTCGACGCCATAAAACGCGCACGCCTCCTGGCGTGGCGGTGGTAGGGGCCACGCCGTGGGGAATTACTTGTTGGTGAACTTCGGGGCACGTTTCTCTGCGAAGGCAGACATACCTTCTTTGCGGTCCTCTGTCGCGAAGGTTGACTCGAAGGAACGGCGCTCAAACGCCAGGCCTTGCGTGAGCGGCATCTCCTGCGAGCGCAGGATTGACTCCTTCGCGAGCGTCACTGAAATACGGCCGTACGAGGCGATCTTCTGGGCCATTTCCATGGCCACGGACATCAGGTCATCGTGCTTCACAACGCGCGATACGAGTCCCGCCCGCTCCGCCTGCTCGGCTGTGTACTGGTCACCGGTGAGCACCCACTCCATTGCTTTGGCCTTCCCGATCGCCTGGGTAAGTCGCTGCGTGCCGCCAAGTCCTGGAATCGTGCCAATCTTAATCTCCGGCTGCCCGAAGATTGCCTTTTCACTCGCGACGATCACATCACAGCTCATCGCCAGCTCGCATCCACCACCAAGGCAGAAGCCGTTGACAGCAGCAATGATGGGCTTACGGACATCAGCGACCTTGTAAAGGGCACCGATAGTGTTCCTCGTATACATATCTGCGAAGCTCGCGTCCTTCATCATCTTAATATCTGCACCGGCCACGAATGCACGGCCCTCACCCGTGATAATGATGGCGTTGACCGAGTCGTCGGCATCGCATTTCTGAAGGTGCGCCACAAGCTCTGCACTGATGTCCGAGTTGAGGGCGTTGAGCGCCTTGGGGCGGTTCATCGTCAGCGTGACGACAGCACCTTGCTGGGCATACTTCACCAGTGGCTCCTTTACCGCCTCAAGATAAAAGCGGGAAACACGGAGCATCTTCTCTTTCGGTAATGCGCAGAGCCGTTACACAGCAGCGGATCGGAATGCGCCGCTTAGGATTTTGGGGAGACGAAGGTACTGGTAAACAGTTGAGATAGCTACAACTACAAAGCTTGTGCCTCTCCTGTTTCTCTCCGGCTCACCATCGTCGCCGCGGCGCACCCAGCTGGTCACTTGGTGCGCGTGGACGTGTGCATGTGTTTGCCCCGCTGTGCTACCCACCCAGGAAGGAGGTGAGACTCCATGAAGTGAGAGGTAGTGGACCATGGTAGGTGCACCGCTACCAAAGCCGCTCGTGGGGTAGGTAACATGGTGCTTCGGACAGCCGCCCTAAATGCGGAGGGTGATTGTAAGCCGCTGTGGGTGAAGAACGGAAGTACTGAGGAAGATGGGAGGGGGGGGACGGGTAAGCCTTACTCGACTCACGGCAAGCGCTCGACAATGTCCACCCGTTCAGCGTAGCCTTCTCGCTCCATGAAGTCAGCAACTTCGTCCGCTTTTGCCAGAGGAAGCTCCGATGAGCCGACACAGAGCAAGAGCGCGGCAATGTCTCCAAGGGAAAACCACGTGCGCGAAGGGTCACCAATCAGCATCATGGCGGCCTCGAGGTACGTACGTGGGTGCAAGTGTAGTTTGCGCAGGAGTGCCACCTCCGTGGCGCTGAGCACATTGAGGGCAGTGAAGTAGTCGTCGTCACTCAGGAAGTACGGCTCACCGTAGGCAATGGGCTCTCGGTTGGCAGGTGTACGCCCCTGCAGGGCGAGCAGCTCTTGCGGAGGAATGCGATCACGCACACGGAAATTCGGGCTGAACGGCAGAAACCGCTTGTGGCTCGTTCGTAGCCACAGCTGAGTCCGCAACCGGGAGATGTCGTCGTCATTGTCCAGAATCACGCTAACCCAAGAGACCCCTCTTCCACTTTCACTCCCAAGTCGGCTAATCCCAGTAGTGCCAGTGGCCCCATCTGGCATCTGGTACGAAGCACTACCTAATGTGAGGGACCTGTGGTACTGCTGCTGCAGCTCGTCACCATCAATGCGGCCTCTGAGGATGTCGCAGAGTAGGCGCACCGGTGGCACCGGAGCCGACTCGGGGGAGGGAACGGGTTTTTCTAGCTGAGCGGTTGTGAGGAGCGCCTGAAAGCTGTCATGACTCTGACCGAGTGTCACGTGGAGCGGGGTGGTGATGCTGCAGCGCCACACTGTGTTCCCATTGCTGTTCGTTACGAGGATGCCGAGACGCAGAGAGTGAAGCAGCCACCCACAGTCCCAATGGGAGTCCTGCAGGACGCAGCAGGGGAAGGCCCCGACGACTCCACGGAGTAGTGCTGGCAGCTGGCCACGTGCAAGGTCCGCGATGCCCGCATGCGCCGCTACGAAGGCGCAAAACGTCGGCTCGGACTGCGTGAGACGTGACACATCCTGCGCCGACATGGAACGCAGGATCTGGCGCATGTACTCGATGGAGAAGGTGCTCATTTCCATCGCCCTCAGCATTTCCGCAGTGACGTCGTATTTTGGACTAAACAGTGGCACCGAAGGGTCCGTTTGCGTTCCCACAGACCTCATGCTCTCCCTCGACTCACTGACGGCGTCGAGCAAGCGGCGACAAGCGGCGGCAAGGGCCGTTTGCGTCTGGTCCTCACCTGTGTGGCCTACACCAGTGGCCGACGTGGGTGCGCGTACGCTGTATTGCGAGTTGCGGTAGCTTCGGCACCCGGTCTCGGTAGACGTACTTTGGCCGCCTACGACCCAGTCGTCAACCATCTCATCAGCTTCAGCGAGAGCAGCAAAGACGGACTCGAGTCGCACTTGTTCATCACCTGCGTCGTGCGACGCTTCCGCCACAGGGTCCGTGTAGGTGCTGGAGCGACTCTCCTCGTGCTCCAGCCGCGCTTCCACATACTGTTTCTCTAGCTGCTGAATATCGAAGAGCAGCTCAGCGTTATGCGCGGAGAGCTCAGCGAGCTCGCGCAGCAGCTCACTAACCCCCCCTTGTAGGGGAGAAGCAGGGGCAAGCTGCGGGGTATCCCCAACCCATTGGCTGCTACCACATGCGACAGGTCGGTGAGAGGCTGTAGCATGCAGAGATGCTGCTTCATTCACTCGCTGCCGAAAGGTGCGGATAGCTCCTTCGACTTCCACTAGAGAGGAAAAGTCAGCTGGGGCCGAATGCTCATCCATGCGGGTGAGCTAGTAGTAATCGAGTGCTTGGGGACAGGCCCCGCCGCATCAACCAGCTTTGTGTCTCAGGACCAGGTGCACCCGCGTGGTTAAGGACCCTTCCGTCACCAGCAGGCAAATTTTGCGTGGCTTTCCGCAGTGTAGCATTCGTTTCGAGGACAGTGGTTGGGGTTGTTGTGGGGCTGGTGGTGTGGAGCGATGCCACGGGCCTATCGCACCTCAGTGACACCGCAAGAAGACATGACAGTCGTGCAGCACGTGGTGGCCTGGCTGACGGGCAGCGCGTGCAGGAGCCACATCAGGACATCCGGAGCACATTCTCACATATCTGTCTTAAATTCAGGAGGTTGGTTCTCCTCTCCCTCTCCCCCACCCCCTTCTCAGTCTCTCGTGTGGTTATCTTCAGTGGAAAACGACAGAAGCAGCAGCATCGGCCGTCACAATGTCACGGCTTGCTTCTGTCTCCATTTCCACATCCATAATGCAAGAGCGCACCCTCGGAAGCCTGGATGCCTGTATGAACCACCCCACCTTGGAAACACGTGCAGTTCAATGCCATGCCGATCAAAAACTGAACGTGAAAACCGCACCATTTTGAGTGGAGGAATGGCCGAGAGGGAGTCAATAAAAAGGCGCAGATGATAATGGCAGTTGTAGTTCGACGGGAAGGGAGATAGAGGGGGAGAGATGGAGAGAGGGGAGGGAAGGAGGAGGGTTTCGTGAGGTACCGATGCGATCGCTGGCAGTTGAATGATGCGCTACCGCGTCACCAAGAGCACCCGCAGCACATGTGATGGACTGCCGGGCATACCCTTGATGCCCAAGATCTGTCACAGCCTGCGAGTGACGATTGACTGAGCTACATGCTGTTTTAATACACATTTTCACGGAGCCACAACACGGAGAGGGATGAGTGGGTGTGTGGGTATGTGCGTGCGCGTGTGCGAGTGTGCGGGAGTGTATGCGGAGGGAGAGGCCGGGGAAGAGGGGGCTGGAGGGGAAAAATGGGAGAGTGACGACACACCCGCGCCCGCTCCACTCAGTGAGCACACTGCACTGTTCCCTAGCGGTGGTGCGTCGCGATGGAATGAAGTTCCGTTGGCTTTTGCGCCTAAGACCGCCAGGAGAAAAACCGACACGAATGTGCCCGAAGCGGCAATGGCCCACATCATGCCAGAGCACGCTAGAGATTTCCGATCTGATCCAGCTTCGCGTGCACTTCCTGCTCCACCTCGTTCGGCGCTCGCCCCACTGCGGCAGTCCGCTTCGCCTCACTTCCAAGGAGGCGCGACATGTAGTCCACCGCAACCTTGACGTTCTCCACAGCCTCCCTCTCAGTGCAGTCCTTCAGGAATGGGTGACTAAGGAGCTGCTGGCACGTGGGGCGCTTCTCTGGATCTCGCCTCAGGCAGCACCCCACGAAGTCATCCACGTCCCTAGAGTAGGCCGGCTTGCTCGGCAGAGCTGGTGAGGAGCTGCCGGAGATACGCCGCAGAAGCTGAAAAAGGTTGAGCTCGTCTGGTGGTGCCCATGGGTTTCGCCCAGTGACTGTCGAGATGATGGTGAGCCCCAGTGACCATACATCGCTGCTAAAGCTGTACGCCGACTCCTCCAGCCTCTCAGGGGCCATAAAGTACATGGTGCCGACATACGTTGACGACACGTCGAGGGTTTGGACAAGCTTGGAAACGCCAAAATCGCCGATTTTGACATACCCATCTGCGCGAATGAGGATGTTGCTGGGCTTAATGTCTCGGTGAATGACGCGCTTTGTGTCGTGCAGGTAGCGCAGCCCACTGACTACCTGGAAAAAAATGCTGCGCAAAATCGATTCCTCCACGCCCTCCCAGAACTGACTGAGATCTTTCAGCGTGAACGCCATCCACTCCATTGGAATTACGATGCAGTTGTCCTGCGCGTCCCAAAAAGCCCCAAGGTTTGTCATGACAAACGGACAGCTTCCTTTGCATGAGAAAAACGAAAGCTCCCGATCTACCTCGTCTCGGTGAGGTTTTGACGTAATGGGAATTTGCTTCAGAGCCACCGGCGTAGCGTCCTTCAGCTTAGCCCAGAACAAGGTTCCACTGGATCCGCGACTAACCTGGCGCTTGGTGGATTCGTCGATGTCTTCCCTGCAGACGCTCCCAAGTTTCTGGTGGCCATCGTGCGTAACCACACCGGTCTCATTCAGTAGGAACGCACGCAGCTGAAGGGTGTTGTTGGTGTTGATTTGGTACGAGAGGAGCCGGTGCGCTGACGCGTGGACCACATCCGCATCCAACGTGGGGCCTTTTCGGCGCATCACCCGCACGCTGCCCACCTACACGATCACGTACCCCGGTTCGCGTTCCGATGCCACTGGGTGCGGCGCTACGGCTACCACGCCTGCTGGTGGAGTGCAGGCTTCTTCAGACGCTGACAGCTGACACCTTCCCAACAAACCTGCACCAGCGTCAGCTAATTGTGTTTCAGCAGCTCCCATGCAACCCAAATCACGATACCACACGGTGTGACCAGCACTGAAGTCGCCTGTGAAAGCTGCGCTCTACTTTCTACGCTGAGCCTCCTATCGCTTTGGTGCAACGCGGTAAGCTACGGGTACAGATGCACACACACACATACACTCAGTTCAGCGAGTCCCCCAGCTGCCAGACAATCTCCTCTGACCATTACGATCCGACCTCCATTCGGGGGGAATGCCGCACAACCCCAGCGACTGCACCTATGTCTCCACGGCCCCTCCCCCACCCATCCTTCAATAGTCAGTGTTCCCGGGTGACTGGCAATACTTCAGTCTGGAATTCGTTTGCTGCCCATATGGGAATAGCGCCCGTGACGGTGCTGAAAAAGAGTGTTTGTTTGGTGGGGAAGGGGGGAACCTTGCCCCGTCCTAGCATTTTCCACAGCTGCTGGCCAAAGCACTCTTCCTGCAGTGGCACCTGCTCACCACGACGGTCGTTACTTCCGACACTGGCATGCACATGCGAAACAACCTCCCGACGTGCTGCACCGTCAAATACGGCTATTGCCTCTGTACCATCAAATGTGCCCATCACGCACCATCGACAGTTTGTGTGTTAGGGAGGGACTCTACTCCATTCTTTACCCACCGGCCATGACACTCCCTGCCACCAGGCGTGGGTAAGGTGATAAGGTGGAGGTGAGAGTAGTGAGCTATCTTCCCCGTAGGGCACTAAAGGGACATTGAAGTGCTGTAACCGTTGAATGAATTGTAGCCAGGTTCCCACAGGTGCGTCGTGACCTACAACTCAGGATTCTGGGCCACCTCAACGCCAAACACGCCCGTTGGGACGTGCGGTGCAGGGGCCAAGGATCCAGTGTGGGGGATGCGAGCGTCTACTGAATCATCCCAGCTGCTCGTTTGGCACTCACTGTGAGGGTAACCCAGCTCACCAACGACTGGACGTGGCTCAGCAAAGGAGGGGCTTGCGGTGTCCCCACCGTCGCCACGCACCGTAAATACCTCCCCTGTATTGGGGGGAGGGCTTAACGTTTCCGTCTGCGGAGGGTAGCGGGCCTGATAGCAGAAACTGTCCATAGGGTCGACGAACACATCGGAGTCCAGTGCTGTTGCACCTAAAGCCTCCGCCTTCCGCTCCTGCTCTTGCATCCAATGGGCTTGCTTCGAGTGCTTGCACACGGCGCAGAGCACGTTCCCCCACTGAGGCTTAAAGTCGTTGCAGATCACACTCACTTCTTCGCGCTTAGGCGGCGCTGCTGGCTTGAGGGTAGCAAGCCTCATGAGTCGTGCCGACATCGGCCGAAGAGCCTTCTTCTTTGCGCGCTCCGCTGGAGCTGGAGTTGCTGATTCTGCTGCTCTAGGGAAGCTGCGTAAACTCGACTGGCTTGGTGCTTCGTGGTTGGTACCCTGCGGGGTAGATCGCCGCATTTGAGACTCCGAGCGCTGCGGTGTGGCCTGTCGACGGGGTACCGAGGTGTTGCGCTGGGGGGTTGCGCCAAAACCGCTGGGTGGGAGTGTTGCGCGGGGCGCTGATGCAGACGGTCCTCGTGGATGAAGTGGGGGATTGCCTGATGTGGTGGTTCGCGGTGTCTGTGTTGCAGTGTTCTGACGGGCATAGGAAGAGACGGCGCGTGAGGCGGTCTCTTTTGACGCGGTGCGACTCGCTCGCGTCACGGACGACGGCCGATCCCCTGGCTTCGACGCCAGTGGGGCCGATGAGCGCGCGGAGCGCATAGGTGATCTTGCTACTCCAGGACGACTTGCCACCGCCTTTGACGGAGAGGATGCTCGGAAAAGTGGTTGACGGCCCCGCCGCTGAGCGTCATCGGCAACCCCTGAGCGGGCAGCTGACAAGGCGCGAGTTTCTGCTCGGTCGGCACGCGGCTGGATCACAAATGTCTCGTCCGCCTCGCCGCATAGCACATCCGTAAGTTGTCGGCGATTGGAAAGCACGTTCCCGCGGAAGACAACCTGCAACTCGGCGGGCTTCAGATGCTGTACGCGTAACAGATCGGGAGCACGCAGAAGCACGTCAGACACATCTGCAGTGTCTTCAATCAGAAGCTTGATGGCCTCTTCGTCCGTGTGGTGAGGCTCGCGCAGCCAAATTTTCAACATGATACCTACACCACTGGTAACGCTACGATGAAATCAATGAAACTGGAAATTGAGAGTCCTGCTATGCGCTTGACTACAGGATTCTCCCCGAAAGCACGAGTGTGAGAGAGACAAAGAGAAACGACTGGGCTCAGTGTATAGTTGTATGCTTGTCGTGAGCAAGTGTGCTCCTTCCATTGTTCTTCTGTCATCCGCGAAGACTGGTGAGTGCAATACGCAACGCTGCCGCCGCTCTGTCGCACGGATTCATGAGGGCGAAAAGCACGAAAGCGTCAGGGTTCTCTGCAACCAGACTTGCCACTCTACTGGATTAGTTTAAAACATGAGAGAGAGAGAGAGAGAGAGAGAGAGAGAGAAAGAGAGGGAGAGGTATTGCGTCAACTCACAATCGGGGGAATGATTTGAAGTCCCTACCATAGAATGGCAGACCATGGAAAAAAGAGGGCGTAGGGCACCGCGTGGCCGTTTGATGTGGGTGGCGCAGCTAGCTCACTGCCCGTAATATCCACCGCGCCAGTTGCTGGCGCAGAGGAGTCATAGAGCAGGAATACACGCCTTCATTCTCCCAACGACGTCGACGAGGAGAAACACAAACAGGGTGGGGTGGAAAAAATACGCCAGGGGCCATGACTCGCAGTGACAGTGGCCTTTTGGGTACTCTTCAAAGAGAAACATGCCCTTTCACCACGTCCTTCAGAGATTCAGATGAATAGGTCATCAATGTTAATTTTACTGGTGTTCGGCTCAGTTCCTGGAAGTGACTGCACTCCGGAGGCAGCTGGTCCATGTGCCCGCTCCTCCATGAACGACAGGAGGTCATCCACTGGCCGCTCTGCTAGTTGTGAGTTGTGGGTGATAGGGGGCAGTGAGCCTGCCCGATCCATGGGAGCGTACTGAGCTGGGATATTGTTACTTTGTAGCTGGTTAGTACAATACTGAAGTGGAACCCCAAGGAGGTCATTGCCATGTCTCGCAGGTGTTGATGCAGTGCTATTGCTTTCTAGTGACCTTTCGCACGGCAGCTGAGGAATGCTACGAAGGCTGCACTCACAGCTGGGTCCTTTTTGGAGTTTCGCTCTTTTTGCTTCCTCTGCCTGCTTGGCCCGTTTTTCCGCGATTATCTGCTGCGACACCATCTGCGACGTTTTCAGCTTGGCTGCTGCAGTCGCAACCTTTTCACTCCCAGCTGCAGCTTCAGTAAAGAATGTTGACAGCTGTGAAAAAAGAACATTGTATGCTGACCATGTTGACATTGACGACTGCTCCAGCGCGTAAAGCAGGTTTGTTTTGGACTGCTCTACCGTCTCCACGTAGTTACTGTGCGCCATCTGCAGCCTCTCTGCCCGCCTCTCGATGTCCAGCTCTACTGAGCGGGCTGCGTTACGGCTCTGGATATCCAACTTTCCCCGAAACCCCTGTAACTCACGCTCCGACACCTGGCGCCGTCGTCTCTCAGTGTCGTACTCGGTCTGGGTGCGACCGACGTCACGAAACACTGCAGTGTAAACCTCATCAATCTGCTGCCGGCCAGCTTGGATTAGCGCGGTGCAATTCATTCGCATCATTTCCTGCAGCTCCTCCGTGGCAGTTTGCAGTTTTGACATATAGCCCCCAAACACAGCATCCCCTTCGGCGTTAGCCTTGGCGTGCGGCCCTTCCGAAAACTGATCGTTGATAGAATCATCGCAGAGCTCACGAAACTGCTGTAGTAGTGAAATCACTTTACCAATGTGCCGTGTGGTAGAACCAATGTGGAGCGCGATCTGGTCCATTTCATCCGCAATTTTCAGTAGGCAGAACCGTGTTCCGCTCGCAGTTCTCATCTGGACGGTGAGCAGTGGGTCATTGGTTTTCTCGAATGCCCCAAGTGCTGCCAGAAGAGAGAGCTTTCCTCGCTGGAATAGATGAAGAAGCCCCTCCCCGTGAATGTGTTTTAATGTCGCCTCCAAATCATACAAAAAACCTTCACTCGCTGTGCGGGTGTCACGAAACACCTCAGAGTTGTGCTTCTTCATTGGGAGCGGCTCTCTACGACGATATTTCAGAAGTGGCTACGATCCTTAGGAGGGATAGAGAAGGGGTGGGTGGTGGATACTTTCCTGAGTGGTGACTCTCTCCGTGTGCGTTCCCCTTCGTCGAGTGCCATGAGGTGCGACTTGGCGCCACTGGTGCAAATAACCTATTCCCCGCGAGGGCTGGAGCTGTTGCCGGCGAGAAAATAGGTACAAAGTTGAGCACACAGCTCTCACTACATCTCACACACCCACATCAACAAGCAACCGAGTGACTTATCACAGCCCTATCAGCCGTGTGGCTGCGGGCGTGCTGTGAGGCGATAGGATCTCCCATCGGATCGCAGTTCCTACCTCATTTCCTTTGATTTTGCAGTGAAGATGCGGCTGATCAACAATGCCCCCCCCCCCTCTTTCACTTTTGATTACAAGCCTATAGTTCACAGGCCCCATTAGGTACCCTTTGACATTTCATCTCATACAGTACCCCAAGAACCTCTCAGGGAGCCTAATGTCCAAGGTGCAGTAAACAAGGCCGACAGGCCGCGCCAGCGACCCTCCCAGGCACTAACCCACCTTTTTATCGATGCTTCTGACGGTCATCACAGATCCATGAATTCATTTGCCTGCAGTGAAAGTATCCGCAAAAGCACAGGACACATCTGCGCGAAGCTTCCCCTCATTCGCTTAGTCACGGTCGCGGCTCGCTGCACCTTCCGTGTTGGACTCTGTTCGAAAGGCTAGTTTTCGAGACCCATGAGAGGGGAGAGGAAGCACTTGTCTAGAGCTTCCAAGGTCTCCCCGATCTCTTCGATCCGGAAGTCATCGCTGAAAAACCGGAATACGGAGTCTTTCCGCGCCGTGTCGGTGCCTGGCTTCCAGGAGATCTTGCTCATCGACGTGGTTTCCAGTTGACTACTTAGTTCCCTGTGAACTTCAGTGGAGTCAGTGTAAACATTTGGCCGGAACTTGAGGGTGACCTTCCGATAGTAGTCTCCATCGTGCACAGAAGTTTCCACGTTAAAGAAAGACACAGCACGGAGAATCTTTGGATCTATCGTGCCGTTTAGCAGTGGTGCAAGGGGTGAGCTAACACCTCCAAGGACGTCGCTCCAGAACCCTTCGACACCATCGATGTGCTTCTGGCGCTCTTGAACCAGGGGCTCGATCTTCTCCCTGAACTCCACGTTCACCTTCTTCGCCCTTTCGCTGTACTCGTCATCGAGGATTTGAACCTCTTCGTTGATGCTTGCGAGCTGCTTGACAACCTCCTCTGGGATGGCCTCCATCTTACAACCGTTACCTTCGTACTCAGCGCAGTCTCAGTTTTTGCCACCGGCGCAGCTGCTTCTTGCGAGTCAGTTCCCGTGTTTATTCTATCTTATCCACGCCACTAGAAATAATGCTAAGGGACAGTTGCCTCATCGGCAACGCTAACATGTCAGCCCAGTGGCGAAAGGCGTACAGGGGGTATAGACTTTTTTTTTGGTTGGAAAGAGATGGCGCTTGAGAGTGCAATGGCAAAAAACGTGGATGACCTCAAGACCAGCCCCTCTTTTCGAGTACCCCCCCCCCTACCTC
>PGOM01000048.1:85396-105241 GCA_002921335.1 Paratrypanosoma confusum | reverse complement strand
TGCTGCGCAGGTCAACCGACTGGGGAAAAAGGTTAGCGTAAATGCGCTTCGGAGTACTGTGGGAGCGCTGGAGAGGCGTATTGAGCAGCTGAGAGCGAAAGCCGACCTGGAGACACAGAGAATCGAGAGGCTGAAGGAGCACCGTGATTACCTTGCGGAGGTATGCGCTGTATCGCGTACTCGAGGAGAGCTGAATGCCGGGATGAGTCAGGTTTTGGAGAATATGCGACTCCGAAATGACGCGCTGCGCAGTCGCGTCGTAGAAGGTGCAATACAAGAACTCGGCAGGGGTGACGGCCGCCCAGCCGACGTGGAAGAGTACTTTTACGCGCGGGGTGGGATAGCGCTGGATTGTGTATTAGTTGGGAGGTGCTGCTCCTTCGAGCTTGCACTAACGTCAAGGTCGGGAGCGGTGCTCGACACCGCCCTGGAGGTTCAACTGTTTCCCGCGAGGGCAGTCGGCAACTCTGTGTCGCTGGTTGGTGGTGTAGCACCTCCCTTGGGCGCTGTGTCGGTCGCAGCCAATGATGAAACTGGCCCCGCGGTGGACGGGGGTCGGGCAGCACTAGATTTCTTTCTCCATGTTGTTGGGGCGCGAAACATCCCAGAGAGATGGGCGGGGCTGTCACTGTGCTTGGTGTCACTACGCCACGATGTTGATGAGCGGCGGTACGAGAGCGAGTTCGTTCACGGGGATCCGAATCCGCAGTGGAACTTGGTGCAGCGGTTCGAGATTAGCGGGCTGTCGCCCGAGGAAGTGCACCGCGTGTGCGCTAGTCGCTTTTTCACGTTTGAGGTGTTCGGCTTCAGCACGTCCCATAAGCCGTGTAGCATCAGCGAGTGCATGGCGTAGCGAAAAGAGGAGCGGTTGCCGAGCGCAAGGACGTTGCACACTCCAGTGCATTTTGTACACAACTTTCATTCCTATCCACTGGGAACAGGTGTGGAGGGGGAAGCTGTAAAGGCGGGGGTATCGCTCGTGCGTGAACGGCCCGGGGGGGGGGGATCATTTTCGTCGTTTTCCTTTCGCTCCGCATGTCTCAGTTTGTATACTTTAATCGCACATCTCCTCTGCCTTGATTTGAAGCGTAGCTGTTGCACCCAAGCTCTCAGCTCGCTGCAAATTGCTCCCTCGTCGACCTCGGTGGACAGCGGGGGACAAGATAGTGAGGAGACGGAGAAATGTATGTCGAGTACATAGTTCTGCCTCTCCCAACTCTCTAGCGATGGTACGAGCGCGGCCAGCGTATGTTGGAGTGCGCTGTCTGTGTTGGGCCCTATCCGCGCACCCGTGACGCATCGGCATCGCTGGGCATCTCACCGCCGCTGTGGGGGATGTTGGCTCGGCGGGGGCCGGAGTCGCCGCTGTTTAGGTGTAGCTCTCACGTTTTTATGCTCCCTCTTACTTTCGCAGCAGCCCCTGCAGCATTGGTTCCATCCTTTCCGCTCCTATTACGGCTCCCGTTGCTCTCAGCAGCTCGGGGTGTGGCTGAGAGTTGCGGATTTAGCCTTGTCACTCGAAGGTCACCATAAGGGGTGTGACGCGTACGATGAAAACGGATCGAGGGTCCACGTCGTCGCTTGCACATGACTTATGCCGCGAGACAATGCGGCGGTATGATCGCCGGGGGCGAGGGGACACAGCCGCTGCCTTCGAGACTGTAGAAAATGACCGAGAGAGACTAAGGGGGAAGAATGCGCCTGCTTCGCCAAGGGCGCTGCAAGACGGGGCTCACGGCGGCTGCATGATGGGCAGGCGTGAGTGTCCCCTGTGTGGAATATCGGTCGGTGCGATGGAGTTGATCGACCACTTGGCCGCGTGCACCGGAAGAGTCGTTTCATGTGAGTTTTGTTCGTTGGCCGTTCAAACCAGCAATTACACTTCGCATGCACTGGTTTGCCCGCAAAATCGTCGGGAGTGCTACGTATGCAGGTGCCTGGTCGCTGTGTCAGGTCTGCAGGACCATTTAGCCACGTGCGCCCGTGATCAGGAGCTCACGATGTTTCATGGGACCTCCGCTCATGCAGCGCAGCTTATCGTAAAGGACGGATTCCGCCCATCGCTCACTGGGCTTCTGGGAAGGGGGGTGTACCTTACGAAGGACATCCAAAAAGCGCGCCGATATGGAGAGGTCGTCCTTGAGTGCGCGGTGCGAATCGGGCGAGTTGCACTTATCGACCGTCGCGACCACCCCCTCCAGCGCTCCTGGAGCCAGCGGGGTTATCATTCAGCGTGGGTGCCCCCAAAGTCTGGTGTCGGACCAACCGACGAGGAGGAGCACTGCGTCGCAGATGAGCGTCGCGTCCAGTCCGTTCGAGTGGTCACGTGAGGTGTAGCTGAGCTTAGACCGTAGAAGTCAGAGTAGTTCCCCTTCTCCAACAGCGTCACACCAATCTCTCCCCCCCCTCCTCCCGCCCCGCCTAGGTCGCGATCTGGTGCGCTCCGCCCCTCCCCCCTGGGGGCCTGCCGCAGTGGCCATTAGCCCTTGACTCCCCTTCCATGCATTTTGTCCCTCATGCCACACTTGCAGTCCACATCTGTGGTGAAACTGGGTGGAACATGGCGGCTCAATGTGGGGGGCGTGTTGTAGTAGTCCGCTCACCTGGCGGCGGCACTGTGTGTGTGTGTGTGTGTGCTTGTGAGTGGGAAAGTTTATGTGTGTTGGAGAAGTGGACACTGTCGCACGCCATAGTAAAGAAGCTCGCTTTCATCGTAGTTGTGCTCAAGCGAAGGGCTGGCGTGACAGAACACTCTGTGCGGCGCCTCTCTTCTCTCACGGTGGCTGGGCAAGTCTTGAGTAGGGGCATCCGTGAGTGGCAAGGATGGCCAACACCACTGTCATGAGAAGGCCGCCATATGGGGGTGAGTTCTCCCCACGCTCCCCACTTCTGTTTCGGAATGAGAGGGCCCCCAGTAGAATCTCCAGCGCGTATGTGGCCAACCCTGGAGTATCCTCTGTGGGGCAGCTCAGGGAGTCGTCACGGTACCGTGCGGTGGGCCAACCGGGTGCCCACCTTCCTCCGCTACCGTATCAAAACCGGCGTAACTCGTTGCCCCATTTCCAGCGCTCCCCGGCACTTCGATCGCTGTCTATGGTGGCGCGGCAGCCCTCAGCGGGTAGCGAGGAAGACCAGTTTCCTAAGCGACAGGTCGGCGTAGGCGGGAGGGGGAACCGGGCGCTACTCTACCCTCCAGAGGCACCGCTGCCGCAGCGCACGTACTCTGCTTCATTTTCACCTCAGCGGCGGCCCCTGTCGAACGTCATCGGGGGAGCTGGGGCCGAGCAGACGTATTTTATACCGCGGCCACTTCCTTCAGATGTGGGGAAACTGGTGGTGGTGCTGGACCTGGACGAGACACTAGTGTACGCTCGAGAGGGGCTGGTGCTGGAGCGGCCGGGCCTTAAGAGACTGCTGAGCGTACTAGAGGGCCGGTGCGAGGTAGTGGTGTGGACAGCGGGTGAAAAAGACTATGCGCTAGAAGCCATCCGTGCGTTTGACCATCGCAGGTGCATCAAGCACTGTATCTACAGGCACCCCAAATGGTGGAATCCGTTTTCTCCCTCGGTGAAAGAGCTCCGTTGTCTTGGAAGGCCGATGGAGCGAACTATCATCGTAGACAACACCCCCGAATGCCTCAAAAGTAATCAGCAGAACGCCATACTCGTGCCTGACTTCCGGGGGCCACTAGGAGGGATGGGCCAGACAGATACGACGCTCTTCGCTGTGGCAGACGTTATTGAGTTCCTGTTGCAGGCGCCGAACTTTGCCGTCTCTCGTCTTCAGTATTGTCCCTCGGTGCAGCTGCGCCGCGTGCTCTGCTCAGATGGAGCGGTTATACAAACGTACACGCTTGTGGGTTCTCCCCCAGATGAGCGCTCTTTCCCAGTTGCTATGGGTAGTGACCGTCTGCGCATGCGGTGGTAGTACTCTTCCCACGGCTGAGATGCGAGGGAGGCGGCGCGGCAGGAGTCGTGCCCGCGTAGTAGCAGCCAGTTACAGTGATGCACGTTGTGCGAAAGGGGACCCTACGGGATGTGGGGCTTGCCCGTGTCGGCCTCAGCACCCACCGCTTCCCCATATCCAGCTTTCTACCGCCCACGTCACATTCTTCTCTCTGCCGCTCTTCTCTGAAGTGGCTCTTTAGTAGCTGGAAGCGCGCGCCGTAGGTGACGCGCTGGCGCCCGGGGCTGCGGCCATCGGTTCCCTCTGTGGGAATGCAGTAGTAACGTCGTGTGTGTGTGTGTGTGAGGGGGGGGGAGGGGCATCAAATAGTAATTTCTGCTGCAGCTGGCCACGTTGTGGAGGAAGTACGAGGCCGCATTAGTATGCCGATGGCGGGGCGTGGGTGGTCTCGGGGTAAGCTGTAGCACTGGCACGCAGCAGCATGCACGTCGAAGATCGTGTAGCTCTTCTCTGAGCGTGGAATTGCCCTCCACCGGTGTGGCGACGTCCCCTCACATCCAGGCGCTGCGTAGGTGCATAATGTTAGGAGACCGGAGAGGGTAGTGGGAGGCGGGGAAAAGGGGAATGGAAAGGTGGGGGTGGGATGGCAACGGCGGCGGTGTGTATGCGCTGGAGATTCGTGTGCAGCAGCCCCCGCGCTCGTGGCGCCCGCTCCTTGTCGTTGATTTTCGTGGTAGGCTCAGTGGTGATCCCGGGCGACATGGAAGCCGTTTGCTGACCGTTTGGTGACTTGATACATTCCAGCTCTCACCTCCCCCTCTCTCCCTCTCTTTCATCTCTCTCTCTCTCTCTCTCGCTCTGAGAGAGGCTTCGGCCGTTCTGTCCGTCCCCGCAATCATTCTGTTTCGACTCCCAAACGTCGTTGTTCGTTGTTGTGCCACCTGCTTGCGCTTCCGGCTGCGTTAGGACCTTTCTCTTTCTCTCTGTGTTTTTCTTTTGTACCACCCCAGCATTTTTTTTTTCTCCCCCTGTGGGTGCGGGTCGTTCAACAGCCGCGGCCGCGGCATCGTTTCAGCCCTTCCTACTCGGCCTCCTTGTGATTCTTCTGTCGCCTCGCCCCCCCTCCCCCACCTCTTTCCCACTCCTCACTCCCCTTTCCCCCGCACACAGAGCATAGTGCTGCGCATACAGTATTTAGAGTATCGGCATGCTTCAGTTTCGCCGGGGAGGCGGTGCACGCCTCGCTCAGGCGCGTGTAATTTCTTTTTGCTTTCATTTGCCTCATTGCTCAGCTCAGCGCGAGGTGTGGTTCGCACGGTGTTGCGGAGGCGTTGTGGCAGGGGCATTCCGTACCTGCTGTTTGTCAATCATCCTAAGTTCCTTGCGGTGCTGACCCCTGGCGAAGCGCTGGAGCTGGGCTGGTCTCGTGAGGGCCAGGTACGCGGAAAGGCTGCTGCACGAGGCAGCTGTATCTGTGGCGTGGTGTTCCGGCTCCACAAATGCGCACGTCAGGGCTGTCAGCAGATCGGTTGCCCGTGGTGACGTCTGTGCACCTGACCCGATCACTCGCGGCCCGTGCCATCTGCGCACGCGAGTACTCAACCTACGGCTGTGTCTCTTTCGCTTCCTCCCTCTCGCTCGCTAGGTCCTCGTAGTGGTATCATCACCCTCACAAAGGGCCCGGGGTGACGTGTCGCGCCGCACGTTGCCCGGTGCTGGGCATGCGGCCCTTACATCCGTAAGGCAGTGACGCAGTACCTCGGTATCTCGTGAACGATGACGGACCTGGGGGTCGCGGTGGTGCGCTCGAGGCGGTGGACTTCGGTGGCCTTGGCAGGCATCCTGCCGCTCTTGCTGGCGGTCATCACCGCGGCCCTGTGCCTCCAGCAGCTCATCGCACCGCCAGCCAGCGAGGGGCCGATAAAGAAGACCGTGCATGAGCAGGTGAACGATATTGCGGCGAAGTACCGGGAGCGTCTCCACCTACATATAAAGCGGGCGCTACACGAGGCGTTTGACACTCTTGACGCCAACAACAACGGCGTTCTAGACCGGGATGAGTTCACGTCCAGCTTGCTCAGCACCCTTGCCACTACCCAACTCCTGCATCTGCCGGAGGTGGACTTCAGCAACCTACTGTCGCGCTACACCATCGTGGAGATCATTGGAAAGATCATCACGTGCCAAATCACTTTCCTAGTACTTCTTTATGTGGTGGAAAGCCTGCACAACGTGGTACGGCCAGGCCCGCGTCAGCTGCGGCTAAACGTCGACTACGTGAATGCCTCGCCCCCACGTGCTAGTGTGGCCGAGGCTCTCCGCTACGACACGCCTATGACGACCTACGAGCGCGTGAAAATGGTGTTTTTCGTGGTGTCCGGGCTGTTATTCATCCGTATCCTGTTTTTTGTCACGTTCGTTTTGCTCGGCATGTTCACTGCGAGTGCAGCCGGGTTCAACGGCCGCACCCGAGAGACCCACCCGCGCTGGTTTCACGTCTCCTGGCTGCTGACGCTGGTGTGCTCAGAACTGGCGGGTGCTTCGATGGGGTTCGCACACCCAAAGGTCTTTGGAAGCCTATCGTCCACCGATGAATGTAGACTTCTCGTTGCCAACCACAGCTGTGTGTGGGAAATCGTGTACTCGTTCGTCGGGGCGAGGCTGCCATCGTTTGTGTCGAGGGTGGAAAACCTGGCGGTGCCGCTGTTTCCTGGGCTGGTGCGTGCGTGCGACGCGATCCTCGTAGACCGCGATAAGGCAGACTCGCGACAGCACACAGCAGACCTCATTCTAGGCCGCTCTCGCCAACCGCAGAGCAGCCACCTCATCATCTTTCCAGAGGGAACAACCGGCAACCAGCGAGTTCTCTTCTTGTTCAGGAAGGGTGCTTTTGAGGGCGGCGAGCCGATTCAGATGGTATGCTGTACCTTCCCGTACCGCTACTTCAACCCGTGTTGGACAGGCCGCTGTTGCGGCGGCAACGACGCGCTAGATCTCGTTCTCCGACTCGCGTCCCAATTTGTCAACCGTGCCGAGATCGCGTACCTGCCGGTGTATCATCCGACCGAGGAGGAAAAGGGGGACCCCGCTCTCTACGCTTCGCGTTGCCAGTGCATGATGGCCGCGGTGCTCGGCGCGTCCGTGAGCGACGCAACGTACGCCGACTACGGGCGAAAGATACGCGAGCTCCGCAGCTCTTTCACGCAGGCAAAGCTCGGGGCCTCGTCGACAGACGCACCTTTTACCGCTGAGGCGAGGGGTGGTGTACGGAGGGTGCTGGGGGAGAAGGAAGAGTGACTCGCCGGGGTTTCGAGGCGTTTGCTGCGGTGCTGTGGCGAGCCGCCCCCCATCCATCCCCCCTCCCCCCTTTTTGAGCTTTCGTCATCCGGCCTTTCTCATTCGCTCTCTCACCTTCCTTCTCGGTCTTTTCCACCGACCTACGCCACTGAGTGCCAAATCTCATCGTGTGGGAAGGTAGTCCGTGCGCTTGTATCACGACGCAGGGGGTGGCTGTGTGGGCTCGAGTCCAAGCCCATCACTTTACTTGGCTCACCATTACGCTTTTCATGATCGCCCTTTCTCAACTATCCCCAGAGTGCACCATTAGCGCCACTAGGCAGCCCACCCACGTCGTGGAAAGGAATATGCGCACGAACTTGTGCGTGCTCCCCCCACCCACTGCCCCTGCAGCAGCCGTGTCGTAGGTGTATCTGTACGTGTGTGCTCGTGTGTACAGATAAGACTACCGCGTGGTGGCCCATTTTTCTTGTCATGTGTAGGTGAAACAAAGATTGGAGCTTTCGCGAGCTGTGCGCTTGAGGATGACTGCTGCAAGGTGCGGCTTCCACCCCCCTTCCCCTTCCCCTTCCCACTCGGCACCGCCTCCACCGCCTCATCAACACAAATTTGCTCTCATCTGCCCTTTCAAAGGGATATGTCCTTCTCGCTTCTCTCACTCTCACATTCGTGGAGCCCATACGCTGACCAAGGATCCTGCTTCCTACAAGGTCACGACCTCCTAGTTGCGTTTACTTGTGTGTGTGTGTGTGTGCGTGTGTGTGTGTCTGTGTCTAGGTGGTGATTCGTGGCACAGCTGCCCCACTCCTCCAAACTCATACGATTGCCACTGCGCCACTCAACACTAACAGCCACGTCGGCTGCGTCATTGCGTCCAAGGTGTGTGCTGCGGGAGCGACGGGCGCGATGAAATCGGCAGCACGCTGGCTGGATTTTCAGCACGAGACGCCATCGTTCTCGATGGACCTATTCGCCGACCGCGTGAGCAGTATTCTCGACGCTCCACTGCCGCGGTGCCTGAGAACGGTAGCCGACGGCCCGGGCTGTGACAGGCACGTCATTGAGATCGATGGAAACGTTAGTGGAACCGTGGCAGGTACAGGGGGTGCGACTCATCTTCACAAGGGATACGGCGGAGCCGTCTCGCGAGTAACTCGGGGCTCGAAACCTGTTACCGCGGTGCGCTCCCGCTCGAAACCTGTCCACGAGTTGCTGTTGGAAAAAGGCCGAATGATCAAGGAGGCACGGGAGGCACTGTGTGAGGAGGCCATTGCCGAGGAGATGCGGGAGGTGCGGTCAAAGCCGCACGTGTCTGAGGCGGCACTGAGCATTCCGCCCCGGAAAGAGGCGATCGAGGACCGGCTTCTGCGGAGGGCGAAGGAGGCGAAGGAGCAGCAGGACTTCGCAGCACGTGCCAGGAGTGCCGAAGAGCAGAAGGAGCTGGAGCGGATCGCACCGTTCAGGCCGACCATCTCACGCCGCGGCCGCATGGCCACCCCCCGCGCGTACTCGAGTCCCCATGACACTCTCGACGACTGGTGCAGGCGGCGTGAGCAGCGGCTTGAGGCAGCTCGCGTGGAGAAGCTCATGAAGGAAATTAGTCAGATTCAGACTGGCCCAGTAATCAACTCGCGCTCTGAGCGCCTCGCCGCGCGCCGGCGTGAGCAGCTCGGCCTAACAGGACTGGGCCACATCGAAGCGATGATCGAGCAGGATCGCTTTGCGAAGATGAACCGCTGGGAGAGCTACGAGGCACAGGCAAGCGCGGATGCCAACCCCACCATCACGCTCTACGCGGCCACCCTGCGGCGTGATGGCAGCGTGGCAGATCGCCTGTACGCGGAGAGCAAGGAAGTGGCCCGCCGCCGGGAGGAGCGGGCAAGGCAGGCTGCGCTGGAGCGAGGGGTGGCGCCGTTCACCCCCCGCATTAGCGCGCGGGCACAGAGTGCTCCACGTTTTCGGAGTGTCGAGGACGACCTGCTGCAGCGGCACCTGGACAAGCTGGCGGCACTGGAGAAGGCGCGAAAGCTGCGGGATGAGGCTGACATGCAGCGGAACCACCCAGTTATCAACCCCGTTAGTGACGCTATCGCCTCTGCCCTCTCAGAGACGTCAAAGGAGCGACTATACGCCACGCGCCCGCCATCTCACGCTAGACATGCGGAGCCCATTGATGCAGCGACCTCCAGCAGCGGTGACACCAGTGATGCCGTCGGAGGACCGCGGCGGCGGTTGTCTCGCGGCGACGTACCTCGAGGCTCAGTGCCCATTGCGGAGACACTTAAGTCATATGAGGAGCGTCGAAGGGAAACCTTGCGGCGTCTTCAGGAGGAAAAGGCTATGCGCGAGGAAGAGGAGTGCACGTTCGCTCCTCGGACAAACCGCTCTCCATGGATCCCCGCGGCTGGTGACGTGGCCGAGCGAAACTCCCAGTGGCTGGCCCGAAAGCAGCTGCGGCTCGAGGAGCTGCGCCAGCAGAAGGCTGCCGAGAGTGAACGGGAGCACTCCTTACGCACGGGATTGGAGAGCACTGGCTTGGCTGGGGTGGCCGAGCCGCGGCAGGTGAGCCAGAGCCGATCCCTGAGCATCTACGGGTCCGATGGCACTGCGTGGGGTGTGCAGGAATATCTTGAGCGCCAGGAGGAGGCGCGCCAGCGGAAGGCCGAGAAGGAGGCAAAGCTCTGTGGCCGCCGCTCGCTCTCCGCCTCCGATATCTGGACATCCCGTGTCACAAAGCCCAAGGAGTTCAAACTTGGCGTGCGCGAGAATGTGACACCCATCCGGAGTTTGCAGCGTCCTCCTCAGGTGCCACTGATGTCACCAAACGCCATGGGCCTGCAATCGCCACGAGCAGTAGAGCGAACCGGGGTGGCGTACGAGATGGACAGTGCCGACCGCCCGAGCCTTGTTCCGCCCTCGCTGTACACATACGAGTAGGGCGCCTCTCGCGCTACACTCTCCATGTGCCTCTCCCGGCACCGTGCGTGTGGCTGTGCTCGCACCTTGCCGTGGCTCTTTCTTTCGTCTACGCCCCCCCCCCCCGCTTCTCTGCACACACCTCCTCTCACCGTTCTCATGCTGTACCCGTTTCATCCACTCCCTCCGCCGTGTTTCACCTTAGACGCGTAGAATCTTTGTCAACCCTCTCCTCCCCCCTTTCTACTCCCTCCACCCAGCACCCAACCATCCCCGTACCGCTGCCAAAACCTGGCTCCTGCTTCGCGGCATGCGTGGGAGAAGGTATCTGAGCAGCCTCATTTAGATTGAATTGTGTAGAGACAGTAGCCGTGCGCCTTGCTATCTCCCTCCCGCCTAAACTGCCACTCTTTCCCGGACCAGGTGTGGGTGGCACATCGCTGCTGCGCAAAGGTTCCAGGAGGGAAAGTGCGGAGACGCACAACTGCCACCCATGACCTGCCTGAACCTCTGTGGTCAAACTATCTTTAATGGTTCACATGGCGTATGCGCTCCCTACGCTCCCATGATATTCATACCTCTGGTAGCACACGCGCCCCAGAGCCCTAGGCTACTCGTGCTCGCGCTGAAGCCTCAATTCGATTTAGACGAGGACTCACAGCGCGTGAAAGGCTCATGAGCTCAGCAAGCCAGAGCACAAGCACCCAGGGCCGTTCTGGGGCGCCGAGCAGCGTCCACAGGCAGTCTCCTATGTCGAGTACCCCGAGCACTTCGCGTGAGCCAACAGGCCCCCCATTGAGAGCCGCTGCACCATTGCCGAATGAGGTTGCGTCGAAGCCGAATTGCGCACGGAGCACCATCGCTTCCCAGCGAAAGCGCAACGGCGAGCAGAAAGATATTCCATCATCAGCGAAGAAAGTTGTAGCCGGCAAGCGGTCAGGAGAAGCTAGTGGGATGATCCCGGGGATCACCACTTTTGCTACCACGAAGCACTTGGAGGAGCTAGCGCAGCCGCGGAACGCGAAGGACATCGGGAACCGTGGGCCAAATTACGGGCGCCTGATTGTGTTCTCGGAGGAAGATAAGATGCGGCTGCGTGGTGCACGCGGCACCAGGAAAGAGACTGCGGCTCAGCCCCCCGAGGCTCAAACCACGCAGGCTTTCGTTCCAAGTGCCGAGCGGCTGAACATTCTCACACTTGCGGAGCGCCCGCGTGGAAAATCCGATTACCCTCTGACTCTCCGGACCCGTCGGTGGAAGCCTCCTACAGAGGAAGTACTGACGCTGGACAGCGTTCCACTAGAAGCCCTAGCAGTAGATGATTCAGGGCAGCCCGCGACTCTTAGCAACTCGGCCTCGCCTTCGAGGGATGGGCTGAACCAGTCGCCGAGGCTCATCAAACGCTCGCACGTATTTCGGATTCAAAGCTCTCGAAAGCTGGGGGGGGAGATGCGGTAGGGTGACGTTGTAAGCTCTTTCGCAGGCTGGAGGTGAGGGTGGCAGTGCTGATTTTAGAACGAATGAAGATACCCGTAGAGCCGCCTGGCACGTGATACTCATGTACACACCCTCTGCTCTCTAGAGGGTGCCGTATTGAAATTGGTGGACGAGGGAGGTGGAGGGAGGGACGGAGCTTAACCGGCGCCTCCATGGAAATCCAATGTGTCCGCGCGGGGGAAAAGTAATGAGCCACTCCGTTTCAGTGTTGTTCCCCCCCCCTGACGCCATCTGCGTCGTACTGTGACGGTAGCGCGTGCACGCTTCCATACCCCATCAGTTTGGCCAGTTTTTTGCTGACGGCATCCACCCCTCCCCCTATTCCTCATATTTTTCCACTGGTGGCGTATTCTAAAGCTCCTTCTTTTCTGCGAGCTGCTTCACATGGCGCTTGATGTCTTGGAGAGCAGATGAAGTGGCGTGGACGTGACATGCGGGAGGGCATGGGTTAGCCACAGCCTAGTTTCTGCGCCAGCTGAGTTTTTCTCGCAATGTTGCGGCGTGGCCGCGGAATGGAAAGGGTACCGGTAGAGGAGGTGGTGTGCTAGGACGCGAGGATGGCTCGGGCGGCTCCCAAAGGAAGAGAGGCCAGCCAAGCGTTGTACGCATGGCGTAGATGACGGTGGGGATTGCTATCCTG
Source organism: Paratrypanosoma confusum (assembly GCA_002921335.1). Lineage (NCBI taxonomy): Eukaryota > Euglenozoa > Kinetoplastea > Trypanosomatida > Trypanosomatidae > Paratrypanosoma > Paratrypanosoma confusum. Next base: position 92,985 of record PGOM01000048.1, on the reverse strand, counting down.
CCGCATGGGGGTACGTGGTGCTGATAGCACCGCGGTGCGGAAGTTCATCAAAGTGAGTGAGTTGTTGAGCGCTACCTCGGATCGAGTGCGCCTCTGGGTTGATGGCTCCCTGAAAGTGGCCCCGGCGCTTTCGTCGCTTCTGCAGTGAAGGGGCTGGATGTGCTACGTTGACGACTGCACCTATTCCAGCGCCACGCAGCACCCCACTCTCTCCCGTGGCCTTCTATAGGAATAGCATCTCCCTTTCTCGCTTTCCCGCTGCACGCGGATTGCGGATGCACACGCTCCCCGCACCCGGCGTAATAATCTCTCACGGAGCTACACCACAGGGGGTGCCCCGGCTACATTGTTTACTTGAGTGAGCATCAGCGAAAGGGACAGAAGGAAGGTCAGTGCGGGGGCTGAGTGCGGTAAGCGTCGTCACGGCGCTGCAGCAAGCCAGTGCTGGACGCCGATGTGCTTCCGCGTGGCCGCCGCTACGCTGGATCGCTGCTTCCCCTCCCTCGCTAAGGTAGCTTCACAAGATCAGGCCACTCTACCGCCAGCACCGAGGCGCAGCAGTGTGACGCCCACCCGTTCGCTCTCGCCGCGCATGAGGCTGCCTCGCGCGTAGCAATCTCGCCCCTATAACGTGGACTGGGGAGCCCTCTCGATTTTCCCCAGAACCGAATTCCGTTTCTGTCCTTGTACTGTTGTAGCTGTGCTTTCTAGTGCGCATCCGTAAAGCTTTCTAACGAGTTCTTCGGCAACCCCGCATCTTACTACCATCCCCACGTCTGCTTCTCCTCACGGCTTACGTTTACACCTCGCACCACCTCGGAGTGATTTGTTTCAGGGCCGTTTCCCACTTATTGCTGTACCCACCCTGTTCTTTCGCTCCAAGCTTGCCCGTGAGGAAAGAGGTAGCGGCGGGGGGGGGTGGAAAGTAGATCAGGTGGAGTGGACACGAGCCAAGTGCGAAGAGCCATGCAGTTTGGTGTGAGGGAGGGAATTATTCTTGCATCCTCATTACTAGGGGTTCTCTGCGTGCTGCTGGTGATCGGTTGCTGCTATGCGTTTTGGAGGCGTCACGACGATGAGAGGACTCTCCTCTCGGAGCATGCACGAATTCTCCTTCTTCACGAAGAAGGTTCTAGAGTTAAGACGAGGGGCTTGCTGGCACGCCAGGTTCCGATTTTGACCAAGTGGCCGTACGGAAGCCTCAATCCTGTCCAGGTGCGACGCATTGTGACGTGGTTACGGGAAGTTCATAGTGCCATCACAACGTCGGAGGGCCCCGAGGCTATCCCAGAAAATCCCACGTCCGATGATATCCCCAGTGACGGTAGTCTCGTGGAGCGGCAGCTGGCCAGCCCGTGGCTATCTGCTGAGGGAGAGGTCGGCTGGTCACCTTCTGACGGGGGCTACAGTCCACGTGTGTCCGAAGTATCCGACGAGGATCGGCGAACGGCGCATTGGGTACGTGATCGTAACTGGGACGATCCGCTGACCAGGTAGGATAAGCTGCAGCCCGCTACTGAGAATGCAGGTAACTGGGGAAGCTGTACGCCCCCCCCCCCTCCCCCATGTGCTGAATCATGTGGCAAATGCATGCGGTGCTTTACTTTGCTATGTCCTCAACAAGGCGCAGCGCCTACACGGCGGCCACTGCTGCCGCTTCTAGTTAGATCGGCAATCTACGAGTGCCAGCGTTGAGTCGGTGAGCTGTCCGCGAGCCGGTGGAGGTGGCGGCAGTGACCTTGGAAAAAGTGCCTATTGAGCATTGGGCAGCCGTAGCATTCGATGGTGCCCAAGACCCCTTGATTGTCTCTTTCTCCCTTCCACCTCCTGTTCTTCCAGACAGCTCACTCGCGTACGCCAACGCGCGGCTGTTGTGTAGCGCATGTCTCTGCTGTGCGTATCGGATGTATGCACTCTTAGGTGCTCGGCCACGGATGTTGCCCCGGGGCAGCGAGGGCGTGGAGGCACCTGTACTCAGCTGGCTGTGCGGGGAGGGGAAAGGGCCGGAATGACCTGTGGTTGGACGGCACCATGCACCCCCCCCCCCTTGGCTGCACGTACCGCGATGTGAGGCGCCGTAGCCCCGAAGCGCGACTGAGAGGATGACTTGATTGCACTTTCTTCCCCTATCTTCCCTGTGGCTCATACACTCACACACACACACAAAGTACCACAAACACACCCGTTGGTGCCAACGGGGACACTCTGGTGGCTCGAGGCAGGCGGGTGCAGGGCATAGAAGTAGCATCCTTTTGGGTGACGGCTCACTGTCGAAAAAGCCCGAACCAGCTCCTTTTGCAGGAACGCTGTGCTCTGCTGTAAGAGTAGTGAAAAGTCTTGCACGATCGCTGCGGAACATAGTCAGTTATTTCCTTGGCCACAAGCGGCTCTTTAGTCATTTTGTGGTCACTGGTGAGTGTAGTGAGGTAGTTCGCTGTGTGAAACTCGATAAATCGTGGCAGCTAGTCGGTGACACAGTACGTGTCGGTGCCGCGTCGCGCGCGCCACCCACCGCCACGAAGGACCTCGGCCGGAGGGCCGCTGCTGGTCCGCCCGCTCGGCGCCCACGTACATTAGTCGTGCTGGACCCATGGGGTGCTCCGTCTCAGTGGAGCCGCCTCCCCAGTCAGAGCAGCATGGGGGCCACCGGGCACACCACCTCCGTAGCTTGGACGAGGCGAAAGGGGGGAACGACGATGACCTGCATTCGACCAGGCGCGCCGCCGCGGAAGGGGCGACGGGACGGCCAGACCAGCCGAAGGCAAAAGGGGGAGGAGCTAGCAAGACGCCTTGCGACCGGCTGCCCGGCAAGTTCAAGTACATAGCTGAGTATGGTGCCTTAGTAATGAATGACAAGCGAAGCGGTGGGCAGCTGCGGGGCTTGCTTATTGTGTACTGCGAGCCCGTACACGGCCACCTCACACTCTCCTACCGCGAGGAGCAGAGCGGCTTCGTGTACACGAAGGAGTACTCGGACGAGCGACTGATTGAGGAGAAGGAGGCGGCAGGGATTCACACGACCTGGGGTCCTTTTTTCAAGTCCATCGCCATTGAGTTGCTTAAGGGCAAGGCCACGATCAGCGTCCCCAATTCGCGGCGCAAGGAGGTGAACTTCGTCATCACGTCTAGCAAGGAGCCCGACGCCACGTACTACCTGACGCTTTCTCTCGATCTCGTGTCCCGCGGCAACCCCGCATCCGATCGCATTGCCGAGATGACGTACGTGCTGATTCCCATGGCCCGTCGGATACAGTCTAGGCGCCTCGACACGGAAAAATCCAACGAGAGTCAGATCTCTCAGCTGCAGATTGATCGCAAGGTTAGAAATGCATCCATCACAAGGCTCAAAGATTCGGCCGACCGCTTGCTGCAATACATCCAGCCGCTACGGGAGGAGTCGGCGGCGGTCGTGCAGACCACGATGGAGCTACTTCGTGAGGTGAATCAGGTGGAGCGCAAGATTCGTCTTCTGCGAGAGGGGATGCAGACGAAGGACCCACTAGATCGCCTCTACTCCGAGGGTGGGGCGCAGTACTTCAAACACTTGCCCTGCGCCGACAGGCATTATCCTCAGGAGATCGAGCCGGAGGGGACGCTTAGCGCCTGCATTCGCAGCACGTTTCCTCTGGGAAACACACCACTAGATAGTGTCCCGCGATCCCTCGGCAAGCCCGAGCTGCAGCAGATCCTCCGTGATGCGCCGCGCCACATGATCGACGAGGTCTTCCGAATCTTTCGTGGCCTGGACAGCTGGGATTACAACGCGATCCAGCTCGAGATCATCACCAGTGGGAATGCGCTTTTCTACACAACTTACGCGCTGCTGTACAAGCTGAATCTTGTGAGTCACTTCCGCATCGATGACCAGGTACTGCGCAACTTCCTCACGGCGGTGCAGGCGGGGTACCACCCGAACCCGTACCACAACTCCATGCACGCCGCAGATGTCACCCAGGTGAACTACTACATCATCACGGAGGGCGGCTTGAGGGAGAAGCTGAAGCTGAGCCAGGAAGAGATGCTTGCGGCCGTGCTGGCGGGCGCCATTCACGACTTCGACCACCCAGGCTTCAATAACAATTTCCACTCGAAGACTAATGCATACCTCGCCATCCTGTACAACGACCGCTCGATTCTCGAAAATCACCACTGCGCGTGCGTTTTCGAAATCCTGCGAAAGCCAAAGTATGACATCTTCGCAAATCTCTCTGAAGAGCAGCGGTTGATCGTACGGGAGACGATGCTGGAAATGGTTCTCTCCACGGACATGGGAAACCACGGAAAGATTTTCAAGAGCTTCCAGACCCGCGTGTCGGAGGTGACGGACTGGTCGGCGAAAAAGGAGGACGTCCGGCTTGCGCTCTCCATGTCCATTAAAATGGCCGACATATCCAACTGCGCGCGGCCGACAACCATCTACTCCGAATGGGCCAAAAACATCGCGCAGGAGTTCTACAACCAGGGCGACTGGGAGGCGAAGCTGAAGCTGCCAATATCTCCGTTCATGGACCGCACCCGCCACAAGACGGAGTTCTCCAAAGGCCAGATCTCCTTCGTTATGTACGTTGTCCAGCCGACCCTGGAGGGCCTCGCGGAGCTGCTACCGCGGATGAAGTTTGCGAAGCGGTACTGTATGGAAAATAAGGACTATTGGCAGCAGCAGGAGGCGCAGGAAGCGGAGGCACTGGAGTAGGTTGACGGTCGCTCGCATGAGTGGAAGGTTATGTTTCACGAAGCACCTCACAGGCGGTGGTGCGTACTGCCTCCTCTGGGCACCACCTCCGCAATTCCTCTATCTGTGGCGTTCCATGCCGCCGTGCAGTAGCGGGTGAACGAGAGGCTACCTCAGTGTTGCACTTTCCCTTGCTGCGGGTGTAATGTACTTGTTGCGGGGCATGCGCGCGGTGGACCGCAAACGGGTACAGAACCGACTCGGTGGCAGTGGGACTCGGCCATCAATGACGCCAGCCACTTCTGGGGGCAAGGGTACCAGTCGCACCCTTCTCAGCGCCTGCTCTGGCTCCTCACCGCTGCAAAGTCGAGCAGCCGCTCCGCTCCGGGCACGATGCGTGCTACCGTCGCTTCACGATGATGCTGCTGCTGGTGTCTCACCATTAATACGCGAAGTAGGTGCCACCGCCAATGCAACCCGGTCCGTCCTGAGCTTAGTTTGCGAGCGCGCCGTTATCGGCGTGCGTGATCCACCCCCCACCCAGGGCATCTGCGCAGCGATGCAGAAGTGGTGATGTGCGGTGCTCATCAATGTGTGTATTGCGAGGTGCCATGTACATACCGGATTGCCCCTGTCGTTCCACCCCTATCTCGAGCCGACATTTCCTCCCTCACCTCCCTCCCTCGCTACGCCGCCTCCCCCCCCCCCTCTTTCATTTTCGGTGCCCGTCGCCTTGTTCTGTTTCAGTAAGCATATTTGCTCTATTTTAGTATCTGCGACCACCAGCGCACCGTTGTGCCTGCCGGCATGATTTTAGCAGATGCCCGCACCGTGGTGTGAAGCATCTAAATTCACCGGTGTGGTGGGTGCTTGCTGTGAAGGGGAAGGGAGGGGAAGAATTCGTCGTGTCCTTGCCGATGCCATTCTTCCCAACTCCTTTACTTTCACCGCAAGCAAAGCCGTTCCGCAGCCAGTGAGAGGGTGAGGAATGAGGCAACCGCTGAGCGGGGTGCACGTGCAAGTATGCTTGCTTGAAAGTGCGCGCGCGTGGGCTGCTGTGGTGTGACTGTATTCTAACGCGGAGCCTACCGGTGGTTCCCATCTACTGCCGCCTCGGAGCTCCTCTCGTCTCTTGCGGCACCGTACCCCACTCGTTGGGGCCACATGCACGGGGGTGGGGTGGGGGGGCTGCTCGGGTGGCGGGCTAGTCTGCTCGCTCGTGTTTTTCTTTTTGGGGGTGGAAGGATGTGGCGCGGCCAGCGCACATGGAGGTCCGTTGCGGGAGGCACGGGCTGCCAGCTACGTTTGCCGCGGCCCTCCTGCCGCTGAATACGCCCCCTTTTCTTACACGCACTCAGCTGTATGCTTCCCCGAGTGTGATCTCTTTCCCCCCTTTCCCCGCGTCGTTGAAAGGCCCAGCGAACTGTGTCGGGCGGTGATCCTGCTCCTTCTTCCCCCGCTCTCCGCCCTCTGCTTCCCCCTACCGTGCACCCCCCTCGTGAGGGAACGCGAAGTGACAGATGCGCACTCTGCTCATCGTGCCCAGCAATGCCAGGATATGCGGCGGTTTTTGGCGGGGAGTGTCGACGGTTTTCTGCGTCTGCACTGCGTGGGTCACTGCCTACGCTGCGCCAATGGGGCCTCCTTCTCATCCTTGCTGATGGTGGTCAGGGGCAGCTGCGTGGGTAGCCTCCCACACTCGCTCACCAACTGGCTCACACGTGCCAACGTGCACTTTCAAGTAAGGTGCCCGTGTGCGTGCATGCGAGAGATCTAGCCGAACGACATCGACTCTGGTGCCTCGCCACATCGTTTATTGGTTCACCTTAAAAACACCTCTGCCCTCTCTGCCCAGCGCCGATGTGGGACCCATTTCGTGACCTGGACCGCATCCTGAGCCGCGTGCATGGCTCGGAACACTTCTCATCGACCTGCAGAGGCTCGTGGGTACCTACCGTGGACCTAATTGACAAGCCTGACGCGTACCACCTCTACGTCGATTTACCCGGCATGAGCAAGGAGGATGTGAAGGTGGACATGGACGAGAACCGCCTCTGTGTCAGCGGGATTCGTAAGCTGGCCTACGATGAGGCAGACCAGCAGTACGCCGTGCTGAGCGAGCGGGGTGCGGGGCGCTTTGAGCGATGCTTCGAGGTATCGCATCGCGTGGCCCCATCCTCGGTTCAGGCATCTTTCAAGAACTCGACGCTGTTCGTTGAGTTAAAGAAGGAAGCGACGAAGGCAATGCGGCACACGACAAGCGTGAAGGTGGAGTGATGCTAGCCACACGCTCCCCGACATGGTAACCAGAAGGGGGGGTCGCTCCTACACTACGGCAGTGCCACCACCTACCTCCCCTGCCCTTCCTCCCCTCCCACCTCTCCGCGAGCTACCGGCATTTTACACGAGGACGCTGTGGGCTATTGGACTATTTCCCTATTCACAAATGCATTATCACATGCTAGTACCGCGGCGCCATATTTCTACCTATTTTCCTTCTACCCCACCCGCCTCTGTCAACTACGATGCGGGGGAGTCCATGGATAGTCACGCCTTCCCCAGAGCAGTGCGTGCTCCCTTTGCTGCTGCCCCACGTAGCAGGTGCAGCACCCCAGGTTGACTCTACAGCCCTCTTGAGGCGTTGGCTGACTTTGTTGCCACAAAGCTTTGCTGCCTCTTTCAGTTGCAGGGACGCAGTGTTGACTTCGCGTGGGGGTCGCGGTGATCCAAAGGTGGTGCTTGCGTGGGTATGGGTAGATGTGAATGGGAGGGGAGGGGGGATGTGATGACTTCACACCATGCATATGCGCGTGCCCCTGTGGCCTCCATGGCTGTCCGGTATTGCCATCTATCGCCTAACGCTGTGAAATAACCTGCCAAACAGTTTAACGCCGCCGCCATGCCCAAGGGAAACAAC
>PGOM01000048.1:73085-84671 GCA_002921335.1 Paratrypanosoma confusum | reverse complement strand
GGTGGCTGTCGATCGTGGCTGAGACAACTAGAGCCGTGACGCTGGTCATTTTCGTGGCGGGGGTTGCTCCAGAAAGCTTGGTTTTTCAGTTGTTTCATTTGATGTTTTCGACGTGTGCACCTGGTGCGGTAGGCGCTGCTGGTTGTAGCGGTGGCCGAATGGATGGAGGAGGGGGAAGGTGGATAGTAGCCTCTCAGGGGGCCTCCTCCCTCCGCCCTCCTTCACGCACCCATGGGGGTGAAGCAGCACCCTCGGCTCAAAGCGCATAAGCTGCACCGTGACCTTCGTCTCATGCAGCATTGGGTCGCGGACTGCTCCCTGCTTTGTCGTTTTTGTTGCCAGCACCTGGCACGCGATGGCTGGTTGGCACAGGAGCATCCTTGTGGTGGTAGCTATAGAACTACTCAGATCCTGACGGTGCACAGGAAGTTGTAGCGCCTTGACTCACACTTGTGGCAAGTACGCTTCTCCGCTTCTGATCTGTTGGGAAAACGCGGTGCAGCGAGGGAGCAGCGCTGGAGTGGCTGCATTTCTTCCCGGTGTGGCCGTGGCAGTGAGGCTGGGAAGGTAGTTGGTGACGACGCGTAGGCGGGGCTACGTGCAAACGCATTCCGCTCTGTTGGGCGTGCAGGAGGGCTTCATTCGCGCTGAGGAGGTTGTGGAGCTCCGGTTGCTGCGACCACTTTTGTGAAATACCTCTCCCAAGAGTGTCGTGTGTGAGTGTGTGCGTGGGTGCGTGCGTCGGTGAACGAGCGCGTGAGAGTCATTCCAGGCATCGGTGACCATCGTCTTCACGGTGACTGTGCTGGGCGATACGGTGAAGGAAGCGAGACGTGTCGCGGGGCATCCGCCGGTGTGCGCGCGGGTGAGCGGGCGGGTGGGCGAACTGGCACACCAGCTCTTCCTGCAACTGCTCGGACGGCTGCGGGGCGTGCTTCGTGACAGTGGGAGGGAGGGTGGGCTAGCGTCTTTTCCCACCACCACCACCACTACCACTACCAGCGCCGTCGCTGCTTGTGTTCCTCCGCTCACAGACAAAGTGAGCGGGCCCACGACGATCAGTGCGGCGAGAAGAGCCACGGCGAGCGGAGCGCTGGAGCTGGGGCGTGGGAGGGGGGAAGGCAGATCATCGGTGCTACAGTGTTACCGATCATTGGGGTGCCGCCTGCCACGCTCAGCGGCATCGTACCAACGTGCCTTCTTGGGTCGGTTCAGCCCATCCCACCAAAACCGCCTCGACCGGGCTGGTGCACCGGAAAGACCCAGGGACGGACGGAGCTCCTTCACCTCGTCGTTTTGCACGCGTAGGGTTCGTGTCTCACCTCCCCGGCACGTGGTCGACCGAAGCGGATTGATCTCGTTGTCCGGTTCGCCGCACTTGGGTGCCCAGCCCTCGAACCCGACCCGCCTCTGCTCCGAAGCCACTTCCGGGATCGCCCTTCACCTTCACCTTCACCCCCACCCGTCCGCCGCCAGCTTCCGGCATTACCTTTGGGTCTTGTTTTCACCCACTGTGCCGGTTTTTTAGTCGTGACCGAAGCAGGACAGTTTACCGAAAGCGCAGTGACGATCTTTGAGGCGGGATATCCTCCCCCCCCCTTCCCCTTGTTTGAGCTACAAAACTGCTGCCATGCCGACTGGTCGTTTCGGGTTTCTGGTTGTGGCGGATAGTGACGACGAGGACATTTCGGGGCCCTCTACGAGGGTTAGGCCGGAGTCGGAAGCAGCCTTGCCAGGTGGTTCCCGCGCGTCGGAGCCGCAGGCCGTCGCTGCGGTCGCTGAAATCGAATCCACGCGCGACCATGCCGCAGCGGATGCTGCTTCTGCGGGATCGCGTCGGTCTGCCGTCAATCGTGAGCAGATTTCACCGGTGGAGCCACACGACACACTGGTACCGGCGCGCGAGGCAAGTCGGGGGAGCATGGTAAGCAGCGGCGCCCGCAAGCTGAAAAGCTCGACGAATGGCTCAGCGCCGATCGATCGGAAGGCACTACCGGTGCGCGATAGGGTGGAGAGGAAGTTCACCCCATCGCTGCCGCCTGGGCGGGGGGTGCGGAGTACGCCCAGCTGCAGTGAGCTGTACGAAACGAAGAAAACAAGCCACGACGGACGCCTTGCGATGGCGAAGGGCGACTCTCACGTCCAGCACCACGGCCTCCCACTGAAGGATTCCTCGTGCATGCGGCCCAGCGAGCTTGGCGGCAGCATCTCGTCTCCTGTGGCGCAGGACGAGGCCCTCTCTCCGGACCCTCCTGCGCATGAGCGCACATCCGAGTCGCCGCAAAAGGCAACTGGCGGGTCTGTGAGGGCAGGAGGTTGTGAGCCGGTAAGTCCGTGTGACAACGCGGCTCATGAAGTGGAGGCAGTACCCTCTGACAGCTCGGTGCCGACGAGCCATGCCGTGGATGTGACGCAGCCGCGTGGAGGCCACGAGAGCCGTGATGCTTCCGGCCGCGGGGAGGACAAGGTGGAGGTGACCCCGAAGGAGGACCCGCTTGAAATGGCAGAGCCTCTGGGCCCCTACACTTTCCAGTCCGCCGGGTCGTGCACGATCACCGCGGTGCCGCAGCCCGCCCAACCACAGCCCGAGAAGATCAAATCTAGGTCCCTGCTCTGCGGCTGCTTCGTGAAGAAATCGACACCGGCTCCATTGGCCGCAACCTCCAGTGCGAAGCACTTCCCCCGAGATTCAAGCGGTAGTGACCGGGGAGAGACGGCCCACCAGAAGCCCCCCACCGTGGTTGTCACGCCGGTGCAGGGGGGGACACCGCCATCTCCCGGCAGTCGGGAGTTGGCCGATGCAGTAGCTACAGCCCCAAGTGGCGTAGCTTCTCAGGAGAGCAAAGTGGGCCTGGGGAGTGCGCATCACATGGGCACGGCCACTCCGCTCGAGGATGTGCGAGCCAGTATCACCATGTGCGAAGACATTCTTGCACAGGCAAACGTGCACGCCACCGCGGTGGACCGCGCCGCGATGGAGGAGATACCACCACCGTGCAGCGCCAACGTGGCGGAGAGGATGGGGGACGAGTCGTGCGCGGCAGAGGTCCCGGATCAGGAGGTACAGCTTGCCCCAGAGCCTCGGGAAGATCACGGGTACGACGCGGACTACGATATCCGCATCATTCAGGAGTACCTGGAGAGCGTTGCCACGGCGTCGCCTGATCCCCTGGCATGCACGAACATCTCGTGGCCACGGTCCGTGGGTGTGAGCACGCCGATCCTCTGTGGCAGAGCCGATTGCCCGTTCGACGACTCCGGGGGCTACTCTACCTCCATCCAGGATGTGTCGGTGCCGATCCTTACACCGCAGTCGGAAAAGGACCACCGCAGCCGCCACTCCCACTCGCAGTCGGTCCATCACGTGGCTGTGCCGGCGGAGGTGCCACAGGCGAGCGCCACAGGCACGCTGAGCATCGGGACCGGCACCGCTTCGATTGCCGAGCCGCTGGGGGCAGCCGACACTATCACCCCGGCCGCTAAGACGAGCAGCGTTTCGAGCAACCGTGCACAGCCCCCTATCGCCACCGATTCGCCCGCCAACGCCGCTTCACTGTTCCCCCCACGACTGCTTCAGAGACACTTCATCTTGCCATCGCCACAACTCACATCCGCGACGCAAGAGATGCAGCAGGACACGAAGGAAAAGAGCAGTAGCTTTATGGACAGCAAGGCCACGTCAGTGCGCTCAAGCTCCTTCACCAGCGACGGTGCTTGGTCTCCAGTGACAGAGGACCGTCTTCCGCACGCGGGTGATGTGCCTGTGGTGGCGTCGTCAAAATCCGCCTCGTATCACGCGGACCCACTCGCACCCATGTCCTCAGAGAAGACGTGCAGCGCGGCACAGCGGAAAGCTGCTGGAGACTCCCGTCGGAAGCACTTCGTTCGTGACCCGAGGTCGTCGCTGCGTGACATTGCGTGCCCCGCGCCTTGCGTGGTTCTCACCCCCCCGGGACGCTCAGTGGAGGGCGCTCTTAACTCCAGCAGTGGAAAAGCGCGACTCCCCAACGCCCACGGCTCACCATACACGGAGATCGATGAGACCGTGAGGATCCCACCGGATCAGGAGGTGCAGGATTCTCAACAGTCTTTTTCTCACGAGGCGACCTCCGGGGACCCACCGGCAAGGCCCACCGCTGGCCTGTGGCCGCCCAAGGCGTTCAAGGACAAGGAGCCCATTTACCTTGAGGGGGGGCACCGTCGCCCGTGGGCGAGCGCAACACCGTCCTTGGCAGCTGAGTGGAATAAGCAGCCTTTCGGCTCGCGAAGCCGCAAGCTATGGCTGGAGTCGAGCCACGTTATCCGCACACCGGTGAGCAACGGCACGGACGTGGGCAGCAGCAGAAGCTCAAGTGCAGCGTCTGAGGGGCGCGCCGTCGCGGCACCCCCACGCGCGTGTACGGGCTCCATGAACACCTCGCTGCAGTCCACCATCCTTATTACCGTCAAGACGCCGATGGCAGCGTCATTGGAACGGAAAAATACCAAACGCCAAAATCTACAGGGGGCGCGCGCGCAGCATCTCGTCACCGAGCGGTCTGCAGCGCGGGGGCTTGCCTCGCTGGGCTGGACCCAGCTGAGCACATTACCCTCCAGCTCCCCATTTTCCAGCTCCTTCTCCTCGGGGCCTCGAAGCCACGACAACTCCCTCCGCGGTGCAGAGGCAAATGACGAAGTACTGGCCAAGGGTGCCTCGCAGATCGAATTCGGCGTTCAGGATGGAGGTTTGCTGGCCAACGACCCAAAGGAGGCATCGTTCAGCTTGCTCCGTAGCATCGAGACTGGGAGCTCTTCCTCGAACTCAAGTAGCGCCGTGCTTGCTGTCCCTCTTCGCACTGAAGCCCCAAAGCGAGTTGCTCTTGGCCACCGCGCCCCCTCATCTCTTCGGAATACGAGTGAGCGACGGACTTCTCGTGTCTCTGAGAACCGAGAGCCGATCGTGGACCAGCAGCCGCATCACTTGGCTGCACCGCTGCGGCGGCGAGCGCTGTCAGAGTCGAATGGGGGTCTGGGACCCAGGCCCGAAGCACGCCGACTATCCCAGCTCAACAATCAGCCTCGTGCGGAGGTACTTCCTGCTTGGAAACGGAGACTGCTGTGTGAGAGTCAGGAGGCAGAGAGGAGGGAAATGGCCAGCGCGGCGCGTGTGGCGAGCGACCTCACATTTCATCCCAAGATTAGCCCCACGATCGTTCGTAACGGTGACGTAAACACCGAGCCGTTTCACGAGCGACTGAGCAAACCGCGCTCGTCCCTTCCGCCCCAGCAGCGTGAGCCCTCGAGCAAAGCATCCCCCATTTCCGGGAGACGATCGCCGTGGCATAGCATCTATCCGCACCCGAGTGAAACACGGCCCATGACTTTCGATGATGTGGCGGCCGGAATGGAGAAGGCCCGCAGATCCAGCCACCACAGGCTCACTCGCCTCTCGCGGGATGGAGCTGGTGCAGCCAATATCGCCGCTATGACGGCCCATACTTAGACTGGATGACGCTGACAAGCGAGTGAGCAAAGAGTGAGGGCAAGTATGGCCTGAATGAAACCGTTGAGGGATAAGGTGGAAAGTTGCTCTTCGTTCCTCAAGTCTAGAAATACAGTGATACCCAAAGGTGGGCCGGGGTGAGGAGGGCAGGCCTGTTTGCATTTTTCGAGGTAGGCCGGCAGCGATGTGTTGTCCACCCCCTTTCCCCCTTCCCCCTCGTTCCGCAGCCCTCAACCCGCTTCCTACATTGCTGTTTGTGGCTGCGAGCTACCCAATTGTGAAGCCCGCTCGACATTCTTTAGCCTCTTCCGTTTACTACCGATGATACCTGCGTTGGATGGGCTTCGCTCCTCTGTACCCGGACCTCCATCCGTCTCATCGTCATCTCATCGTTGTCGTCGCGAGCCATTACCTTGGTGACACAGTCCGCCTGTAAGAGGGCAGCCCCCTCCATTGCCGCTGAATACCTTCTTTCTTCTCCGTTCCAGTCGTTGCCGCCTGGGCCCCTCTCTCTGCCACTTCGGCTCGAATAAGGTAAAGGAAAATTACTCTCATCACAACATCTGTTACCATCCACGGGGTGCCTACTGGTCGCACACCCTACCCTTGTCGATACGCTCTCCATACACCCACGCTTGCCACGCTCTTTTTTGACATAGCAGCAAAAATCTGCGGACGTTGGGGAGAGGTCGAGGGAGGGGATCGCATTTACCGCTCGAGTCGAGAGAAGAAGTGAGTAGCGTAGCGCTCGACTGCCTACATCTCGGAGCTTGGCCGCATTTTGTGGATCGCGGCTTCAAGGCTCCCACTTCACCGGCTTGGCGGCACTTGGGTGCGCCGCTGTACCGAACCGCGAAAAAGTCGTGCGGCCTGTCCTTTACTGTTGCTCCCGCCTCCCCAATGCCAGCTCCACGCGACACTACTGCACCCATTAACGCCATCCACTGCCGCGTGCACGTGGCGGAGAGAGAAAGGAGGGGGGTGGAAGAAAGTAGCTAATTGAATCAGAGCATAGGACTTGAGTGGCAAACTGAAGCGCTCGCAGCGGAAGGTTCAAGTTTGTGTCAGAAGGGTGCAAAACGAGCGGAGTATTAGCCCCATTGACGCGGATGGTATTGTCTGCACCACAGGGTAGTGCTAGCACTTCTGTGGGACGAAATTCGCCCCCTTGGGGGGAGGTGCGCCGCGCTGCTGGTGCCGTTCCCGTCGCTTTTAGCGATTGCCCGCTGTTTGCATTCGGGGTACGGAAGCATCCGTGCGTCGCCGCCACGTGTAAGCGAGAATGGCTTCCAAATTCCGCTGCTCGCACTGCGATGATCTCACGTCGACGTGCTTGCAGTGCAGCAGCTGTAGCCGCTCATTTTGCAAAAACTGCATATCTGCAAGCCGGCAGTGCCTGAAATGCGAGAGAGAAAAAGAGCGGGAGGTACTGGCCAGCTACTGCACGGTGTGCAGTGGTAATATGAGCTCGCCTCTGACGTGCCTCATTTGCCAGCGTAGTCTGTGTGGCGAGTGCGTCCGCTGCATCTACCCAAACCGCCCTACCGGGGTCGTGTGCAAAATGTGCACGCAGCCCCCACTGCTTCCAGTAGAATGCGGCCGGTGTGGCTGGAGAATAGAACCGGGTGTTTCTCAGTATTTCTGTGAATTGTGTGCACAGCCGATTTGCGACAAGTGTGTCGTCTGTTCGTTCGAGTGTGGCGTGCTCAAGTGCGAGACGTGCTGCCCGGACCCAATCCGCCTTCTGAGTAGTGAGCGGGGGGGCAGCTACGAGTCACGGTTAGCAGTCGTCCCCGCTGCCAACGGCCAGGCAAGCCCGGTCACAGTGTCGGCATACGTGGCGCCGCCGCTGCCCCCAATCCAAAGCGCCAATCAGTCGCCACCTGCGGCTGCCGGTCAGGCCAACCGACCCGCCGTGTCGCCGGCGCCGATGGCAACGCCTGGACCCAGCAGGCAGGATACCTATGCGAGACCCTCCTCAAAATACGCGGAGCTGTACGACTTCCGACGGCTGGGTGAGGGTGGCCAGGGCGTGGTGTACAAGTGTAGGACCGCCGATGGGGAGGAAGTGGTGTCGAAGGAAATGCTGTTTGAAGACGTAGAGCAAGATAACTTCGAGGCGCAGCTGCACCAGGCGATGAAGATGCAGCGCCTCTCGCACAAGCACCTCATCAAGTACCTCCACGTGATGCCATCCCGCAACCCACTGAAGATCTCAGTAATCATGCCCTACTACAGTGAGGGGGACTTGTTTGCGTTCATCCGAAAGCAGAACCGAGCGATTGATGAGCACCGGCTTTGTTCACTCGTGCTCCAGATCGCGAGCGCGCTGGCTTACCTGCACTCGCTAACCCCGCCACTGGTGCACCGCGACATCAAACCCGAGAATATCCTCCTGTTCCGCGATGGTGAGCAGGTACTGCTGATGGACCTAGATCTCTGCCGGTCTGTCGCAGACTCGCAACACACTATATCCCTGCGGAACGCACTCACACGCGCGGAGAACTCTCCAACCCTTGAATACCGCGCACCAGAGCTGGCGAACTCAATGGGGTCTCCGAAAAGCGACGTTTTCAGCCTTGGAGTCGTCACATTCGTCCTTGCAACTCTCCCTGACTACGCGATGCTGCGCAACAGCAAAAACGAGGAGGTGGTGCTAGGCAGCACGGAGTGGACTAAGGCGGAGCTAGAGCGGGCTGTCTGCCTCGCGATCCGCAATCGCACTCGAGACTACTCTCGCCGGTTCGTCGAGCTGATTCTAGGGATGCTGTCGCATAATCCAGCCCTGCGGCCGACCGCGATGAAAGTGGCGCAGGAGCTGACGGATATCATGGAGGAGCGCCTCCTGGGGAAGTGGGTCCCCATGTTTCAGTAGCTGCACCGGTGGAGGTGGGGAGGCAGGCAGGCACGGCGGCACCTTTTCGAGGCCCTTAGGCTTGGGAAAGATGGCGTGCTGTGCTTACTTGAGGTGGGAGGGGGAGTGCTTTCACAAGAATGGCGAATCATCGGCCGCCACAAGGGCGGTGGTGCGTGTTTTGGGGCGTGATCGGTGTCGTGAAATGGTGCGTTGCTTCTGGCCTGCTAAGGCTGTAGTTGCGCGACAGGTATCCAGCCAGCTGCGAGCTGGTGGTGCGTATCTGTAACACTGTTACCGGTATTGGCATGGAGCTGGTGGAAGAGCTGTGTATGGCGAGCTGCGGCAAAGGCGCAGTGGGGTATGGGCAAGGTTACCACCCCCCCCCCCTCCGTCATGAGCGAAGGACCGTCAGATGGGCCAGGCATCACAACTCCACGGCTCCTGAAGTGTCTAGGGCCTCTCGCTGGCGTTTTCGCTTCCTCGTCTTCCCAACTCTCTTGTGCCCGCCACGTGGAGGACCCGATCACTACCCCCACTCGGCAGCCTGCAACCTGTTGCGTTAGTTCACTCCCTCACCCTTCACATGCTCGGTGGCATGACCGCGAAGCGCACAGCCTCCTGCGCGTGCTTGGCGGGTGCGCCTACTTGCTGGTCGTGAGACCGTAGCTTGGTGATGGGTGGGAGGACTAGGAAAGCGTCCTGGTGAGCAGGAGCATCCTCAGAAAGTCGGCTGCCGCACTGGATGCCGTTTTCCATGAAAGCAGCCATCTGCGTTGTGCCGCTTGGGGTCATCGTGGGCGAGTCGACGAGCTCTCGCCTCGCCACTGCCGCACGGCCGGGAGGGGGAGGGCGTGTTGCCATCTCCTATCGCTCCGCTTTCGGTGTGGGTTGTCCTGGCTGAACTCATCGTTCCAGTTCTGAGTACACCGCGAACGCCACCCCGAACCCCTTCACCCCCTCCCCAATCCCACACGCACAGGATTCCCAGGCCCTCTCACAAACACCACTCCGCTCTTTCTCCCTCTCCTTTCCCCGCCCTCCTGCTTCTAAAAAGTAAAGAGATAGACGTCCTGTAGTCGTGCGCGCGGCAACGATGTCTGTCGACTTCACGTCAAAGGCGGTGGACCTTTTTAAAAAGGCCGCTACGCATGATGAGAACAAGGAGTATGAGGAGGCGTATCGGTGGTACATGGAGTCGATCGAAGTCTTCATGACGGCAGTGAAGTACGAGAACAAGAACCCCACGAAGAAGGAGCTGCTGAAAAAGAAGGTGAGGGAGATCATGGAGCGTGCGGAAAAGATCAAGGAGTACCTCGACAACTCCAACGGGGATGCCGGGGGCGGCAACGGTAGCACTGCGCAGAAAACTGCATCGGCGGCGAAGAAGGCCAAGGAGGACGATGAGGACAAGCAGCGTATGCGAAATGGACTGGAGGGCGCCATCGTGAAGGTGAAACCCAACGTACAGTGGTCCCAGATCGCGGGGCTGGAAGGTGCAAAGGACGCTTTGAAGGAGGCGGTGATCCTCCCCACAAAATTTCCACAACTTTTTACGGGCAACCGTAAGCCATGGAAAGGCATCCTGATGTACGGGCCCCCGGGAACGGGAAAGTCGTATCTGGCGAAGGCGGTGGCGACGGAGGGCGATGGCACATTCCTCAGCGTGAGCAGTGCAGATCTGATGTCGCGCTGGCTAGGTGACTCCGAGAAGCTTGTCCGCAACCTTTTTGAGATGGCGCGCGAGGCTTACAAGCGGGACGGGAAGCCGGCCATCATCTTCATCGACGAGATCGACTCTCTGGCTTCGGCGCGGTCGGATGGCGAAAATGACGCCTCCCGCCGCATCAAAACAGAGTTCCTGGTTCAGATGCAGGGCGTGGGCAACGATGACGAGGGTGTCCTGGTGCTGGCGGCGACGAATATCCCGTGGAACCTCGACAACGCGGTGAGGCGCCGGTTCGAGCGGCGTATCTACATTCCCCTTCCCGACCTGCAGGGGCGCCTGCAGATGTTTAAGATACATATTGGAACCACACCGCATACTCTGGGGGACGAAGAATGGATGGAGTTGGCGCAGCGCACCGAAATGTACAGTGGCAGCGATATCAACGTACTCGTGCGCAATGCAATGATGGAGTGCATCCGCACGTTGCAGGTCGCGACGCACTTCAAGCGCGTCGTCGGGCCGGACCCCGATGATCCCACGCGAACCGTCGACACCCGTCTGGTCCCGTGCTCCCCGGGCGACCCGGAGGGCTTCCCGATGACGGTCAACAACATTGACGACCCGAAGCAGCTCCTTCCGCTCCCGGTTACAAAGGAGGATTTCATCAAGGCGCTCCGCACCGCGCGTCCCTCCGTCGCCGAAGCGGATATTGAGCAGCACCTTCAGTTTACTCGTGACTTTGGCCAGGAAGGTTAGGGCAGCTGTGCCACATTGTGCGCTAGCACCCCAGCGAAGAGTGCTTTCACTGCCGCACCTTGGGAAGGATTAAATCGCGGTCGCACTTGTAGAAGCAACGTACACTTCCTACACGGGCTTGCCATTAGGCAAATGTAGAGCTAGTGAGGGAGAGCGTCGCCGCACACGCCATGCTAGACTCAGTTACGGCACAGGCCAGGGCTGGCACTAGTGAGGTTCTTCGGCAAAGAGGCTGGTACGGCACGCGAGTGTGCCACAACCGGTCTGCTGGCACAGACACAGGACTTACGCGACCGTGGCGTTTTCCTTTAGGCTTTGGGGTAGCCACCTAGATGTTTTTATAGCTGCGGGGGCCAGATGAACGGCTGATGGGGCGCAGTAAGGAGGAAAGGGGGGCGTGAAGTTGGTGAGTGGTAGTGGTGAGCTCCGCAGAGGGACGAAGATGAACGAAGGGTGGTGCCGTTTTCCGGTGGCGATGAGGAGGCAGAGGAGGGCTCGGAGGGAGAGGGTGGAGGGGAAGTAGCCGAAGAAGGCGCGGGTGGGGCCCAGGTTTGCTGAGGCTCTGCTTCCACCTCCACCGCTGCCTTGGTTTCGTGTGGGAGGGGTTGACGCGTTAATGAGCCGCTTCTTTTTCTGGTTTCGTTGTTTTAGTGCCTGCATGTTTGTTATTGCGCTTGCGATGTCTCCGCTGCTCGCTGACCGGGTGCGCTGTGACTCATTTTCCGCGTCAGGTCGCCGACCCGCGGGACCGCACTCTTTCTCAACGGCGCGGCATGCTGTCGGGAGCGTCTTGCCCGAGAGAGAAGGAAGGAAGGCTCTGTGAAC
>PGOM01000048.1:14471-52008 GCA_002921335.1 Paratrypanosoma confusum | reverse complement strand
GTCGAATCCCTTCTCGTTCGGGGGATCGTAGGCGTTTGATTGACTGTATCAGTGAGAAATTTTATGGAATACATGCTGCCGATGCAAAGTCGTTCGCTGTAGGTCAAGGGTGTATGAGGGCGGAGCTCGGCGGGAATTCGGGGAATCGTGTTGTAGGGATTTTGGTACGCGCATGGAAGTCCCCTTCTATGTACGTGATCGACGCTGGGCTAGTGAGTAAGTGGCAGAAATGTGGGAAGACGAGAGGGGTGTGTGTAGCAGTAGGAGAATAGCGTGCAGAAGGTGGAAACTGGAGATGGGTGGCGCTAGGCTGTGGTTGGCCGATAGTTGTGGTTTCTCGGAGAGCGACGGGCAAGCGGGAGCCGCTGTATGGGCAGCGGACGGCGTGGGGTGTACGCGGGAATCAGAGGGTGCCTCCCAATAGCTTTTCACTTTGTGTGCCCCCCGTGGGGCGTGCGCGCATATGAGATTTCAAGGCGTGGAATTCTCACGCGCCCTCCTATTACCCTCTCCTCTCCTGAACGCATCGAAGAGACCTGCTGATCGATGTGGTTAATCGAGGAAAGCGAGAGCGGATGGACAGTGCTGGCTCCAGTCAACCGGTGTCATGTGGGATACCGCCCGGCACCACAGGGGATTGGGGGCGGACGTGAACCGATCGTGAATCCTGAACGCCACTGACCACCGTTGCGCCCCTGCTGCGCGGCAGGGCTGAAATTGGGGGAAGGGGGGGGGCGGGTAGGATCGTGCGGTCCGGTGAAACCTCTCAGCTGGGCCGTCCGGTGGAGAAGCATTTGTCTGTACAGAGCACACGTACCTAGTGATATTCGAACCGCGTGACACAGCGCTTCACTAGCTTGCAGTGCTGACGCACCGTACGTGGTGTTGCGAAAAGGTGACGTAGGCGGAAGGAATCAGCGCTGGGTCACGTTGATCATCCTCCAGCTCTCATCGCCGCGCGCACCCTTGCGCAAAGCCGTGCAGCAACGAGGTATGAATACCGCTAACGCCAAGCGGGAGGACATCCAGAAGCGCCTCCAGATCCTGCGGGAGGAGCGAGAGCGGGAGCAGCGTGCCTATGATGAGCTGCAGCATAGCGATATTCCTGCCGCAGATATTGCGCGTCTGGCCCGCGAGAAAGCGGTGGAGGATGTCGTCAAAGTCATTGATGTGTCCGGAAAACCAGTGGCGTTGGGGGACTTCTTGACAACTGTGGACGAACCCTCTCGAATGGTAGCGTCTGAGACGGGCTACATGGTCATTGACCGGGTGAAGATGATCTACCTGGGTGAGCGTGGCGAGGTTACGCGCATTATGCCCGACTTTCAGGGCAAGCCGGCCGTCGAGCTGCGGTTCGCCGATGGGGCGAAAAAGGTGTTTTTCACTGACTGCCTCAACGTTGGGGGGCGGAAGCAACCCAAGGCCTCGAGTGGAGGCCCGCCGGTGTCTGTAGCCCCCCAGGCAGAAGGTGGTGCGCTACCGCCGGGGGGTGCGGCAAGCTCCCCTGCTTCCGGGGTGCCTGCCGCTGCGAGCTCCGCGCAGCCCTCGCCGCCCTCGTGGGGGATGCTGATGCGGCCCGGCTCCAACAAGGTGAGCAGAGTGAAGCTTGAAGAGGGGGCGAGGGGGGCGGGGGTCCAGGAGGGAGCAGATGCGCCGATCCGCCCCGTGGGTGCAGCAACGGGGGAGAACCTTCCACTCCCGCGAGTCGAGCAGTCGTCAAAGGCGGTCAACCCGCCAGTGGCGCCTACGCAGGAGTTGAAGACGAACCTGGGCGCGGCGATGCCCGCGAGGTCGGAGCCCAGTACCTGTGAGATGGTAGCCACGACGATACCCTGCCCGGGGAAGGAGCCGAAACCACCGTCGCTGCCAAAGCAGTCGAACCGGGGTGCATCGGCAAGGACACCTGCGACGCCCGGGGCGCGGAGCGAAGTGCCATATCCCACCAGCGGGGTACCAGATTCGGCGGCGGACACCCAGTACCACGAGGCCGCAGTAGGTCTCGTTCCGCAGTCGCTATCCACGAGCGGTTGGGGGTCCGTGGCCGAGATGCCTGCCGAGAACTTGGGGAGCCCAGTGACCAGCCGCGGCGCCGTGGGAATCCCAGCGAGTGCCCTGCCTATTTCGTCCCAGCACGTCCCCGACGAGGACAACCTGCTGAAGACCCCCCGCGTCGACCTGTTTCACCAGTCCCCGTACCCCACCGCGCGCCGACAGGCCCCGGTGGCCCTCCTCACGGTGGACATTTCAGATGTTGACAGTGGAATCCCATCAACGTGTCCGTCGAACTATGTCGCGAAGTTTCCCCTCTCGGAAAAATCCAGCATCCCGCGGTATCGCCCCCCTCTGCCGCCCCGGGTGAAGCACTGCTACGTTGGCGGCTACACACCCCGTCAGAAGGAGCCGATCCAGCTGATTTCCATCGCTTTCCGTGAAAACATTCGTAGCCTCGAAGCGGTGCTCGCGGCAGTCACTCGAGAGCTGAAGTGGAGCGCGAAGGGCAAGCGGGTCGAGCGCCTCTTCTCAGCGGCAGACGGTGCAGAAATCATGTGGATCGACGCGATTCGGGATGGGATGGCCCTCGTCGGTACGATTGGGAACTCATACACTCCCGGCGACGTTCCCATTGCGGAGCGCACCGCCCATATTTGCACCAGTCGCAGCAGCGGCCTGCAACAACACAGGTCTAGCTCCCGGACCAGCAGTGCACCACCTCGCAGCCGGACGCCCGGTACACCCACCAGCAGCAAGGCGAAGGGCCCGCCACCGTCGCTGCTGCGCGCCACCATGAGCCGCAATGTCGTGTCGCCTGCTCCCCGACGGCCCTCACCAACCAGGCCCCGGCCGTCGACTTCTGCTCCCTCACTCCACAATTCCATCGGTGCCAGCGGCCGCTCGCTTGCTGCCACCGGGGACCGGGGATTGCGGCGAACCAACAGCTCGCCTAAGGCAATGAAGGGGGAGGTGGCGAAGCGCCAGGGCAGTGGCATTGCTTCGAGCGGGAAGCCTAAGCGGCCCGTTGTGGCCGCAACTGGCTCTCCCACGGCCTCGGCGAAGCGGCCGCTCACAGGGCCGCGCCGCACCGGCATCACTGCAGGGGGTGGTCGGCCTATTCAAGTACGCGTCTTCGTCAATGGGGAGTACGGCGACCGCCTCACAGACCGGCTTCCCTTCCGAACAGTGACTATCCGACCAACGCACAAGTCCCTCGTGTCAATTCGAACCATGATTACTCGTGAGCTTCAGTGGAATGGAACGGGCCAGAAGGTCGAGGTCCTCTACAACGTTAGAGGTGGCGAAATAGTCGCCTTACCTGACATCGTCGATGGTGACGCAATTGTCGCGTCCGCAGGAGATCGCTTCATCATCCCGCACATCACCTCCGTACTCCACGAGGAGCTAGAGCGCTTGAACGAAGAAGATATGGCAACAGTCCCACCTCCGCCGCTCTCAGCGGATGCCTCAGATAATGACGGGAGCTGGCGGGATGGGTCTCACAGGGACCCGGCCTTCGCGCTCGGAGATAAGCCGTTGCGCGTGGCTGGAGATGGAGGGAGCAGTCGCTCCGCCTCCGGACTGCTCCAGCCGTCCCAGGCGAGCGTGAACGCGGCAGAAGCTGTTGCGCGCGCGGACCGCCTCCTTGCCGACTTACGAGTAGCGGGGAGCGACTATTGAGTAGCGTGGGACGCATTGAGCAGCTTTATGACCCCCCACGCGGTCAATCGGGCCACAATAGGAAGGAGGGGAGGGGTAAAGGTGAACCTTGTGAGCTCGCATGCCCCCCCCGTCCGCAGCCTTCAGGGGGTGCTCAGGTGGAGTTGTGCATGGTGGAAGCGATGTGTGTGAGAGGTGATGCGAGGTACGGTCCGCCGTAGGCGAGTGGCGCGCGATGCGATCCTCGATAGTGGCACCAGTGGTGGCGCGGAGTCCCGCACCGTCGCTCTCCGTCACGCTCCTCCTCATGCGCACCGATGCCCACAACCCTCGCTAGCCCGGCGGACAGCTCCTTTCGTCCGCCTCGATGCCGCACTGTCCACGACTCGCCGCCGCACTTCTAACGATCACTGCGAGCGGGTGACCGCGGCGGCCCGAGGAGAGGGGGCATGCAGCGAACATGTGAATCGGGAGGGGGAGGAGGGGGTAGCAGCAGCAGCCCTTCCCCCACCTCACCCTCCCCCTCCCCGTCTTTCCCTCCCTCATCCCCACCACCATGCCCACACAGCCTTCGCCGTCCAGGCCGGTGGCAGGATAGTTCGGCCGAGAGGGTGGCGTCGGTATTGGCGACATCTGCCGGCTGACCGACCTGAAACAGGGAGACACACGCCAGCCCGCTCCGCTCTCGAGGTGATCGAGTGAGAGATTCACACACACACACACACAAAGCGCAGACACGCACACTGCGCACTTGCATGCGTGCAGCCGATTGAAGAGGAGCTTCACGCAAGGATCTCAGCATGAGCGAAGAGCAGAGAGTTGAAACATCTCGTAATTCCAGTTCACCGGGCATGTTGGGGGTTCATGGGTCTGTAGGCATGGCTCTCAGCCGAGAACCTCCGTCCAGCGGGGCGACGCAACAGCCAGTGCATTGCAACAGCAGCAAGGCCATGGGTAGCTGCAATCCCCCGTCAACGGACTTCCAGAAGGAAACGCGAAGCATCGTGGAATCTGCCACATTCAGTAGAGCGGTAGAGCAAATATCCTGCTCGCACAACCTGACCAAGTACATTGCCCTGGTTGAAGCTTTGGCGCAGCAGATGGTGCGCCGCGTGTGTGGCGAAAATGGGTCGCCGACCGCCTGGGTGAAGGTGATCCCCTTCGGCTCAGCGGGTCTTAATGCGACAATCATAGGCAGCGATATCGATTTGTATGGTGAGTACCTTCCAGCCTGCCTGCTGCTGCACTGCATGGCCTGCCTCGAACCGGCGCCCCCCTCTACCTCTACCTGCCCCCTGTCACTACCTCCCCCGCCACCTCCCTCCGACCAACCCTTTTGTCTTCAGCCACCACCGCCTCCCTGCATGGCATCCATGACTTCCAAATGCTGCTCCTCCGTCTTCTCTCTCTCATGAGGTAGGGGGTGGGTGGGGGCGTAGTGCTGTGCGTCGTAGGAAGGGGGGAGGGCGCACAGTCTGCGGGTGATGTGTCAATGAAAACGCGGCACTTCGACAGGGCACTGTACTGCCATGAGAGCGTTTCTCAGGCGGCCTTCCTAGCGGTTTTTCCCGCCGTCCTCCTCGAGCGGGGGTACGTGGTCGTGGTCGTCGCCTCCGCGCGCGTGCCAGTCGTGAAAATATTGGTGAATAGCATTTCTGTGGATGTGGTCTGTGTTTCCATGAGCCTGCCGGCTCCGCCATTGCTGGATGAGTTGCTTAGTCCCAACGTTTTCAGTCACGTGTCGCGGGAGACGCGGGCAGCGGTGAATGGTGTGCGAGCCGTTCTCGAGATTCGTCGAAGGCTGCCGGTACCGGAGGACTACTTCATCTCCGCGTTGAAGGCAGTAAAGTACTGGGCCGCACGGCGCGGAGTGTGCGGCAACATCTTCGGCTTTCCGAACGGCGTCGCGCTTGCTGTGATGGTGCTGCGGGTGTGCCAGGCACACCCAGAAGAGTACCCCAGCGGCCTTTTCCGGGCGTTCTTCAGGTACTTCGTGAAGGCCATGTACGATCAAGACCGAATCGAAACGGTGTACGTCACGGAGAGCCTTCACCCCCAGCCTGGGGCGCAGCCACACGGCCGGATCGTCGGGATGCTCGAGGGCTGGGACCGAAGCTCCCCGGCGAACCGGCATGACCTGCTCCCAGTCATCAACCCCGCCACGCCATACGTCAACACCTGCCACTCCGTCGGGCGCTCAGGAGTCGAGTCATTTTACAAGGAGGTTACCCGTGCGCACTGCGTGCTTCTGCAAAGTAAGATGTCATCATGGGATGTGTGGCAACCGTATATTATTACAGCGGACTACGCAACCTTTATCATCGTCGAACTTCACTGTGGCGACGGCAGCGACACCGGCGGCAACGTCGAGAAGGCCTTTGGCGTGTGGAGCGCGTACGTGTCCAGCCGGCTGCGGTTTCTCGTCTACAGCGTCGAGACGCTGTACGAGGCGAGACCGCATCCTCGGCGCCTGTTGCACGCGACGCTACCCAGCACCTGCGGCTGCCGGTTCGCTATTGGGGTGCGCCAGCGGCACCAAGTGTCAAAGGAGAGCAACGCCTCTCCTGGTGGAGGACAACGGCTGACATGTGACCTCCTTGAATCAGCATTCTGGGACTTCCGTGTGAGCATCGCCCAAGGACGGCAAAGCGTCTCTGACAAGTCCGTAGACGTCGACACCCGCCTGTTCGCTGAGCCGTCCTTCTCTGTCGTTGACTCGACTCATCCAAGCTTGCCGGCGGAGCTACACCTGCCACTCCTGTAGTTGGTGCGCAGCATTGACCACCTACAGGCTTCTAATTCGCAAGTCACCCAATCACACAAGCAAACACAGGATCACTCTTACCCCCGCACTTTCCTTCTCTCCACTGCGGTTTTCAGGGGTTGCTGGGCTTGTAGGGTGGATAGAAGAGGGAAGGTGAATGTGCTCCTTCTGCCTTACACTCCGGAGACCCGGAATTACCCTGGTCGGCACTCGTGCAGTGTCGTGTAAAGCTGCATGCATCTTTCGCGTTGCTGCCTTTCTAAGCCCCGCTTCAGCTTGTGATCCGGTATGGGTGAAGAAGGAGAAGGAGAAAAAGAGGGTGGTGCTGCAATACCTGACGGAGTAGGTTTTTGTGACCGCCAACAACGATTGATGTCGTTTTTCTGCGATAACCCGTTCGCCGGTGGGGAAGACTCCGACGTGGAGGATAATGATACCGCGGATGCAAGCGACTGGCCTGAGGCGCCGCAGGGCCGGGACGCGGTTACGGCACACATGTCCGAGGTGACGCAGCAAACCTTCGGCAGCGCCGCTACTGCCGCGGCTGTTGGCGATGGGGAAATGCCCAAGCGAGAGCGCGATAGCGAAGTCCCTGATGGGGCACCAGCCTTTTCGAAGGCTCGCGTTGAGGGTGCTCTCGAGGCGCCTCTGGTTGAGCTCCCTGAGCCCGAGAAAGGCGACCCGGCCGTAGCCGCCGCGCTTACTCTGGAAGAGATTCACGTGCGCTTGTCGCATGTCGAGCTGGCTGCGCCATCTAACGAGGACCCATCGAGCGATGGGCCCGGGGGACCAGTTTCCTCGGAGGTGGATGCAGATCCTCTGTTGGAATACGACGCTGGGGAGGAGGAAGACGACTATAACGCTCTAGTTGTTCGTAACGCGGAGATCGAGAGCAAGTTCGAAGCTACGGTGGCCGCCCATCAGTTGGAGCTCGCAAGGGTCGCCGAGGAACGGGATGAGCTGCAGCGGGCAATTCAGGTCTACAAGGAGTCAGGGGAGCGGATGCAGCAGGAGCTTACCCAGCTGCGGAAGCAAAAGGATTCGGAGATTGCGACTCTGTCCACGAAGCTACATGCGCAACAGCCACTCCCCTTGGCTCAGGAAAGCGGCACCTCGGCGCCAGAAGAGCTGCAAAGTGACCAGCTACAGGCCTGCTGCCTAGTGTACCAGATGCAGGCGCAGAAGGAGCTCTCCGAGCGCATCCGACAGGAGCAGCGGGTGAAAGACCTGGCCGGAGAGGTAGCGGCGCTGCAGCAGCACCTAAAGGTGCGCGACGAGTTAGAGCGACAGCGAGCCCTTATGACGCAGAAAGGCCAGTTGGCGGTGTTGCCATCGAGGCCCGAAGCAACCTTGGGTGGCAAGGGCTCCAGCGCGGAAGACCGTCCAGGTTACGGTAAACTGAGCGAGGAGTATCTGAGCCGGCGGCTGGGATCAAGGGCCGATGCGGTTCGCCACGCAGTGGCCGCCTTTGCCGTATCGCAGGAGCAGCAGCAGCAATCAGGGGGGGCTGAGGTTACTGGCACTGCGGATCACATGAAAGTGATCCAGGCGCTCGTTGAAGAAGTGGCCCTAGTGTGTGCCGAGCACGACAAAGTGCTGGAGGCGAACGCAGCGACTGCGCGGTCCTTGGAAGCTGTGGCCCAAGCGTACGAAGGGCTGCTGGACACCGTTGGTGAGTATGAAATGTTGTCGGCACAGGTGGCAGTGGAGCGTGTTGTGAAAGAGGCTCACGCAACGGTGTCCCAGGTGCGGGTACACGAAACTGCAATCGCGGAGCTGCGCCGTCGCACGAGCCGGCTCGAGGCAGTCGTGTGCAGCGTTTTGTCCGGAAAGGATGCCGTGGCCCCGCAGGCCGTGGCCCCAGTTGTCGTGAAGGAAGCGCTAGCTCGGAGCGAAGGGCTGCAGGAGCGGGTTGACCAGCTTGTGGCAGAAGTTGTCTACCTCAGGTCCTTAGTGCGAAGTCGCGGTGTTGTCGAAGTATCCACGTCCGGTGAAAAGCCGCCAGGGACGGTCGCGGAAGCCACAGGGGTGCCGCTCGCGGAGCAAGGAAGGCTCAGTGCGCTTGAAGCGTGCTGCTACTTCTTGCTGCAGCGCACGCGTCAGCTGGAGCAGCTAATTCTGGATGGCCTTGTGGGAGGTGGGAGTGGTGTATGCTGTCCACGGTGCGTAGAGCCGCAAGATGGCGTCACCCACGGGCAGAGCCCAAGCTTGGAATGCACCTGCTGGTCACCAATAAAGGCCGCGCAGCTCATCCACGCCGGGGAGCACATCAAAGTACAGAACGCGTACATTCGAGGGATGCAGCAGATCAATAGTAGGCTCCAACAGGATGCTCAGTTTGTTTCAGCAGTACGCTTGGTCGCCTTGGGTGGTGGCAGCCCGTGCGATGTACCGACGGAAGGGCTGCAGCTGCTCAGGGACAACGAGGCGGATGCGGGGGGCGAGCCGCTGCTCGACACTCTGCGCCGGGTGTACAACGAGTCCGTGGAGCACCTCACGCGGATTCTCAACGGGCACATAGAGAGTGTGAGCCGTCTCTTTGAAAGCAGCTCACAGCGGCAGCTGAGTGCGATCTCTGTGCTGCTTCGCACTCTCCACGCTGCCGACGGCCTCGTCGCCTCTATCCTTGGGGTGGAGAAGCCGCCGCAAGCAACCTTGTATGACGTGCTCAAGCTCTCATTCAGCGCATCTCACGCGGAGTCCGTGCGGCTTGCGCCGGACATGGCTTCTTTCGAAGAAGGTCTGCGGCAAGCGACGATGCGCCATGAGGAGCAGCTGCGGGCGGAGAAGGAGGCGTTCGACAAAAAGTACGGCGCTCTGGAAAAGAAGCTGCTGTGGCTTTCACAGCAGGGGGGTGGACAAGTAGCCCTTCGCCTCATCGCCGCGGAAAAGGAGATCAAGGACCTCAAGCACATGCTCAGCCTCTCGGCCACCGCCGCGCAATCGCTCGGCTCAGTCAAGGAAGAGGAATGCGCACGGCTACACAGTGAGCTTAACGACGTACGCGATCATCTCGCGGCGATGGAAGTGGAGGCGGGTTCCGCAAGGCACGTGATGGTCGAAAAAGAAGCGCAGCTGGCGCACTGGAAACAGATGGCAGAGAAGCTCATGTGGGAGGCCTCTAACATGAGCGTCACTCCGACTGCCACGGAAATTGCCCCGCTTTCTGCGGCGGAGCGGGCAGGAGAGCAAGAGACGGTGCCCCCCGGGGCGACGGTACTGGGCGACGAAGTAGCGGCGTTTGGTGAAGCAGATGGGGTGGTGATTCCAGCACCACCGGTGGCTCTGGTAGGGGACGATGTGGACGAGACAACTCGAACCACAGTGCCCCATAGTGAGGCGGTGCTCGCTGCTGGCATTGGTGGCAGCGCAGCGGCTTCCGTGGCAGTCGAGGCAGGCGGTGTGACGCTGGAAAATCCACACGACATAGCGGCTGAGGTGATGGCCGCGCAGCCGGTGGTAGCTTGTGATGGGGTCGACGAGCGTGTGGATACCATGATCGGCTGCAGTACCTCAGCCCAGCCAGACAGCGCCTTCAACGAAGATGAGGAGGCTGCTCCGTTTGCGACCGTGGCAGAAGAGAGTGGTAGGGGTGCTTTGATGACGGAAGGTTGCGAGGAGACGGAGGCGGAGGAAGCAGGGCAAGAATGGCAAGCGACCTTGGGGGGCGCGGCGGCGGAAGTCGCAGCGGCGCTTCCGAGTGTCGCGCCGGCATCGAACGGCGCTCCGGTTGGCGTCCAAGCCTCCCTGCACGACATGAACGAGCAGGAGGACTCGCCAAGCGCCATCGAACCGCCCCAGCAAGAGCCCGGGGCAGTCCTTTCAAGCGCGTGGGGGCCGAGCGCCTTTGTCCCCGGCGCTGCCGAAACTGGGCAACGGCAGGGGTGACCCCCAGCTGTAGCTCCTTTTTGCTGCGTGTGCCGACGCATCACCTGCAGGAGTGTTGCGGCTCGGAGTGGCCGTCCATTTGGTGAGAGCGACGAGGGACGCGATGGAATGGAGGAGAGGGGGGCGACGTCATGCGATGCGCACCAGGGGTAGTACCACGCGGCGGTGTCCGCGACGCGGCAGTGCGTGGAGGAGGGCGGCGGCGGCGCCTCATGGCCGCGCGTCCGGCGCCACGCGGCGGTGGGGAACGGAGAGGAGAGAAGTAGCTGCCGCAGCGGCTGGCCCCAAACCACTGCTCTTCCTCTTGTCGCCCGCTGCGTAGGAAGGCGGAGTCCGGCATCCTATGCCCGGCCACATATACACAGGGTGGCGTTTCTGCTGGGCGCACCGGTATCTTCTCCCTCGTACTGTATCCGTAGAAGCGGGGTTTGGCTGGCGGCGCACGGAGCCACCTGTCCGAGTGGATTACGGTGAGGGAGAGGTGGGGAAGAGGCTCGGGGAAGGGAAGGGGGGGGGGTGGCTGGTGACGATGATGTCGTCGGCAGAAACCGCAGAGCGCACCCAACGGCTAATCCGGGCGTGCAAGGCGCTCGACCCCCGCGGGGAGGGCAAACTCCCCACCCCGTTCGTCGCGACGCTGATGAGCAAATACGGCGACTTCACGGAGGCCGAAACGGCCGAATTCTTTGCCGACGCCGATAATGGTGGCTTTATCTTCTACGAGCAGCTCGTAAAGAACGTGATCTTTGGCGATGCGGCATAGTGGAAGGGCGGGTCCCTCGCCCCCTGCCACCGCCCGTAGCACCACCGCGCCTCCCGTACAACTCTTTCTCTCTCTCTCTCTCTCTCGCTTTCTCACTTGCCCTCTCGTCCTTCACTAGTGGCCATGGTGAGTGGTAACTGAGGAGAGACGCGATGGGGGGGGGGGAAGGAGGCAGGCCCACGGCCCACCCCGTCCCCATCGCCACTGCCACCTCGTGGTCCTCAAGCGGCGGCGCGGACCTGAGCGCCCCGTCGTATTCGTGCGCCGTGTGCCACGAGTGGGCTGCAGCACGCACCAATGGACCGCCCTTCGTCGCAGTCTCCACCGGCACACGAGACGAGGGGACGGAAAAGGCTTAAGCGCCGGCGTGCAGAAGCATTCGACAACATACACATACGCGCACACACACTCACACACACTCGCGCGCGCACTAACCGCACCGCGAGCTAGGCACTGCGTCCTGTTATCGCCATATCACCTCTCAGTGGTGACGGTGGCTGGCTGCCGCCTCCTTCAGTGTATTTGCTGGCTTTTGGGGGGGGACGCAGCCCCTCCACTCCTCTCGGCAGTGCGGTGGAACCACTTGCAACGATGTATGACCGTGGCCGTCCAAACTGGTACTTTACTGATTCGCAGGCGTGCTTCGTTGGTCACGAGCTGCGCCTGCAGAAATGTGTGTATCCGATTTCATCCTGCGTTGCGACGCCAAGCGGCTACGAGTGCCAGCTGACGACTGGATTCCTGCTCATCGCCGGCGCACTGGAACTGATATGGCTGGCCGCTGTGGTGGTCTACCTCCACCTGACAAAAATCATCGGTGAGTTTAACCTCACCTTGCAACACGCGGAGAGCGGGGGTCTTGCTCACGGCTTCCGCGACATTCTGTTCCCCGCAGAGGCTGCGGCCGAAGCCGCAGTCACCGTCCCAGTCGATGGAGCAGCCCTGGGTAGCTCTGCCCCGGCTGAGACGCAGGGCGAGCAGCAGCCCCTGCTGTCCAACAAAAGTGGCCTCGGAGCTGGAAAGAGTGGCGGGACCTTCTAGGTTACCGCAGCTGGACATGTCAGCCCCCGTGGCCTTCACCCATTTCCAATGGCCGCCTTCTTCACGCAGGTCCATGACGTTGTGAGTATTAGCTCGTCGCTCCCCTTCCCTCCCCTCCCCCGTACCTTCCTCCCGACCTCCGTGTTGTTGACAGTGCCGGTATCATGTGAGTCCGTGGGAGTGGCAGTGTAGTGGCGTGGTCATTAGTGCGGTGGCTGGATGGAATATGGTCTCACAGCTTCTGCGCCTGACCCGCTAAGCTCCTTCCCTTCGATCCGGCTCTCCCGCCCCCGCTTCTGCCCACTCCCCTCCTGGACCTGAGCTCCATCCTCTGACTACAGCCGTCCGCCCTTCGGCCCCACCAATAGCCTGACCACGGCGTTACTCGCTCTTCTGGAAGGCATGCCTGTATGGTAAAGCAGAAATCCGTGATGTCGCCGATATTGGGTCGGTAGGTTGCCCACGCACCATCCATGGTAGCCGCTCAAAAACTGACAAGCCTCACAAGTACACAGCTAGGGCTGTGGGCTAAAGAAACCGCTGGCTGCGGTAGGTAGTCAGTGGGCAAAAAGTGGGATGGGTTGGAAGTGTAAGAAGGGGAACAGCGGAGGGGGCATTGGGGAAGACGAGGTCTTCTCCAGTCTGAACCCACCTCTGTACCTTCGCCCCTTCTCCGCCCCACCCCCGGCGGGTGTTCATGGTGTTTTCATCGCCAAGAATACAGCGAGATGGAGGTGAGGCGCCGTCCCGTTGCTGTAGCGGTGCTCTCCCCTCCGCTCTCCTCGCATCCTCGTCTCCTCCCTTTTCAACACCCACACACCGACCGTCCATCAAACTGGACAAAACACTCACAACCACTGCTCCGACTGTGGCCAAGGCGATTATTTCTACTGCAGCGGCCACCGCCTAGGCATGTGCGCGGTGCGTTGCCTCGTTGACATCCTAGCTTAGTTTGGCTTCTGCAGCTGCTGTTGTTGTTTTTGCTGATCGTTGTCCGCTTGTATTTAGTTGCTGCTTTTTTCCTTCTGTGTCCGGGGGAGAAGAAGGTGCGGCGTTGGTGGTGTGGCACGATTCTCATGGTCTCATCAAGGAACCTCACTACTCGCGATTATACACGCCTCGCAGAGTAGATCAACGAAGCTTAGCGCGTCACTCGCCCATCCCGTAGCGCAGTCCCGTGCAACAGCTTTCCAGCGCCATGGACTCGTCGAAATGGGCTCTTGCGGCCACGGTGGGCGTGGCGGTTCCGGTGGCTGTGATCTATGCAGCCTCACGGCGCCGTGCGCTGAAAAGAGGGCAGGAGCCGCACTTCTCGTCGGTGCCCATGGAGCGGTGGACTGCTTCACATGTGTCGCAGTGGCTGCAGAAGTGGGGGGTAACGGCAAACGGCATCAAGGCAATTCGCAGCAACGACATCGATGGGCAGGTACTGACAAGCATCACGGATGACAATCTCAAGGAGGCAGGAATGGTCAAGTTGAAGGACCGACTGCTCTTTTTCAAAGCGCTGAGAACGGCGTGCGGCGATGGAGAGGAGGCGGCCGTGCAGCGCGCGCAGAAGGAGGCCGTCAGCCCATCGCCAATCAGTCGAGCGGCCAGCGCAGCCACGTCTCCAGCGGAGCACGGCTCCCAGACCCCTACCTCCCCATCCGCCTCTGAGGAAATCGAGTACGAGGTTCTCTCCGTGTGCCAGAATATTCAAAGCACCATCCAGTCGCAGGAATACTTGGAAGCAGCACCCCAGGCCAAGCTGAAGGTCCTCGAAGGCCTGAACAAGCGGCTGCTCTCGCTGGCACCAAAGCTTCAGGAGCTTCCAGAGGTGATCCTGCGGAGCCTGATTCCGCTGGTAACATCCGCTAAAGACCTCATCACTCACGCGCAAATCCTTGCCAACCGGTCTTCCGAGGCTGAGTTGCGATGCAACCCCATGCATGCACCGCCTGCGGAAGGAAGAACAACGGTGCTACACCCTGATGAACGGACACACGACAGTGCTTCGATCGCGGCAATGGTTCAGCCTATCTATGATATCCTGGGAAAGTATACCACTCTTTTGTCATCCCCGGAGCTAGGTCAGGCCGCACCGGCCCAGAAAATGGCCCTCCTGCGCACTGTTGCGGAGGAGATGGTCAAGATCGTGTCCCTCACGAACCAGCTTCCCGTGGAGGCGCGCTCCCTGGTCATGGAACGGAGTGCTCCAATCGGTGAAATGCTGGAGGAGCTTGCCGTCTCCATCGAGGGAAGATCCCAGGCCTCTGCAGAGCAGGCGGGCCGTGGCAGCGGCCAGATTAAAGCGGCCAACAGGTTGGGTCGCACTGAAGAGGAGCCTAATTCGACTGCCACTGCCACCCTTGTGGAGCAGCTTAAAGCCATCCACGACCTAGCTCGGGAAATGACGATGTCGTCGGAAACGGGCTATGACGAGCAGATGGCGTTCGTGGATACTGCTATGAAAGAAGTTGCCCGTATTGACCGACAAGCGCGCCAGCTCACAAATCCGTCTGATGTAGCCTTGGTCACTCAGCTGGCGACAAAAATCGGCGAGCTGATTGCACAAATGAAGGCGCTGGTCACCGCCCGCCACCGCATCGCCCCACGCGCACCTGTGAGGGGAGATACCCCAGGGCCTGGACGTGACACAGCCATCGGGCAAGTGCAAGAGAAAGACGTCATCACCATGGAGAGCTTGGCTGAGGTGCTCCGCCGGATCCTCCGCCAGATGCAGGCCCCTGAGTTTCTGCAAGCCCCTCCAGCAGTGAGGACCGAGGCACTAGCCAACATGGAGGAGTCGCTTCGCGATGTCGAAGAGACAATTCGGTCGCTTCCCCCGCGCCAGCTCGAGGTAGCCTCGGGTCTGTACTCTCGGGTCCAGCAGCTGCTAGCGGCCATGAAGGATGCAACACTGCTACAGCAAGAACAGGAGCAGGAGCAGGAGCCGAAGCGTCGACAGCCACTGTCGGCCAAAAGTACCCCAGCTCCGCCTTCCTCCCACGGGCCATGGTCCGACGCCATGCATGCAAGCGACGCAGCGCGCACTGAAGGCGGCACCCGGGCAGCAGCGCGCACGGTCATGCCGGATGCCGCTGAAAGTGGAGCCCGTCTGATGCACAACATGTTGGGCGAGGTCGAAGAGATCTTTGCCCTGGTGGGGTCTCAACAGTTCATGCGTGCCAGTCCGGAGATGCAGCACAAAGCGTGTAATACGGTCCTGGATCGTATCCGATCACTGCGATCTGACATCACGCGCATCCCAGAGGAAAACCGGGGCTCCATGCTATCTGTGCTGAATTCCTTGGAGGAGCATTTATCAAACTGGGCTAATGTGGCCGGGGAGGTAATCGCGAGTCAGCAAGGTCAAGAGGCCGTCGCGGAGCGCGGTGGCCAGATGGACTCATGTGCGCCAGGGGAGAGAAGCCCTGCGTCTGCGAAGCCCAGCGGGTCCGAGGCGCGGGACCGCAAGGGCGGCCGCGGCGTCGACCCAGAAGCATTCCGGGCCGTCCTTGGGGGGCTCGACCAGCTGGTCGAGATCATGTGCTCGGGCGAGTTTAATGGCACGCCGATTGAAGTTCAGCGTGAAATCGCTACCAGCATGCTGCGGCGGCTGTCTGGCATCCAAGAGCAGCTTCCGTCGTTTTCTGAGGAGCAGAGGGTGGAGATCATGGAGCGCGTTCAGTTCATCGCCGAGACACTCCAGGCGATTGTAGACGCACCAAGCTCTTCTGAGGGAGATGCGGAGGGCGTAGCGACAGCTGATGCAGATGAGCCGAACTACACTCAATGGCAGGTCGCCGAGCTAACGGATATCAAATCCCGAGTGCTGGAGCTAAACTCCTTCATTAGCTCGACAGCTTTCGAGCAGATTCCCAAGGAAATGCGCGTTGCGTGGACCGCAACCGCCATCAAGGATTTAATTGAGCTTCGGAGGCGCGCCACGGCGATCGGTGGTAGTGCAGGTACCACTTTTGCAGCGGCCATAGGGAAAATCGTGCAGCAGCTGCAAAGCGAGCCCCTGGAAGATGAAGAGGTGGAGGTAGAGGTGGGGAATGACGATGAGGCGAAGAGCGCCACAGAGGGCGGGCGGCAAATGGCCTCGACGCGATGTTCTCCCAGCCCAGGGGGTAACGTGCAGCAGGCGGCGGCAGCGGTATCAGAAGATGAGACGGAGTCGGTTTCCGCTGCGCGGAAGTGGCAGAAGGATATGGATGAGGGCACGGCGGGACTCGTAGCCACTCTCCGCGCCATTCTGGAGAGCCTAGAGTCATCGACATTCACTTCCCCCCTCCAGCTGGTGCCGTTCATGTCAATCATCGAGAAGACGCTCTCGAGCGCAGATGAAGAAGGTCTTGCGTGGCGAGAAAGTCGCGAAGTCGTCGATCTTGCGAGCAGCCTTCTGCAGCGGGTCCAGGAAATGCAAAGGGAGTTGGAGAGCGCGCAAGGAGAGAAACCGAGCTCACGCATCGCCATGATCGTTGCTGCTGCAAAGCGGAAGTTCCTTGAGCGACCGCCCCGTAGCGCAGAGGAGCTGATGCCGTTTGTGGGGCTCTTGCGCGAGCTGCACTCCATCGGAGACGAGCTGACTGGAAGTGAAGTGGAGGAGCTCACGGAGCTTCAAGATCTGGTGGTTCAATGCAATGAAAAGATGGTGAAGAACCCCGCGGAATCGCTGCTGGCGAGCAGCGGGGACCAGGTGTCACGCATCCTGAGTGAAATCGAGACCCGCCTTCTCGACGAGAGCATCTCCAGCGAGATGGTCAAGGAGTACGAGGGCTTGCTGTCGACGATTGAGGAACTCGGGGAATTTCCCCCCGCAGTGCAGGCGGTGATCTCCCGCGTCCGCCGGCAGATCAACGCTCTCACGGCGAGCCATGCGAGTGGTGCGGCTGACGCCGTCGAGGCACAGGTCCCGCTGCCCGACCGTGAGGAGATTGACGTGGGTGACGCAGAGTGCATCGACGAGGACGGGGATGCTGACGACGGCATCGCCGAGACCGAGGGGGCGGCGGCGGTGGAGGACCAGGTGGCAGACAAGCCGCCCCTGACGGCCCTCGTGACACACGAGGTGCCCGTCGACGAGTCCACCGGCGAAAGGGTTCCAGGTGGGACAGGCAATGCGCTCGCTTTCATTCGCCGCTTCGAGGAGCGCCTGGCGCAGAACGACACGGACTTCGTCGCACAGTCGTCCCTGTTTGACATTCAGTGTATCAGCAGGATCTTGAACTACCTGGACCTCTCACCGACCGTGGCGGGCGTCCCCCAGCTGAAACAGCACGTGGATGATGTGCGGAGGAACTTCGCCCGCCTGTTGGAGGCGTTTCAAGGGAGCAAGGACCAAGAGCCGCCCATGCCGGGGTGCAAGCTTCCGATCACGGGCTTCGCGCTCGAACTGGACGATGGAACCCAGTTGCGACAGCTGACCATCTTCTCCGAGGCTGAGCCGGACCCGTACACCGTGAACGACGGGTTCGTGAAAGACCTGCTCGCACCCAGCAACGCCACCGCCGTCACGATGCCAGAGAGCGAGGTGGCTCAGTGGCGAGGGAGAAGCGTTGCCGTGCTCCTGTACGTGCCGAACTACAACGGTAACAGCAATGTGAATAAAACGGCGCTCACAGAACTGGTACTCCTACACGAGGCTCTGACGCTGCAGCACGGCTTCGATGTGCTCTGCGTCGCCGACGCCGCTGCGAATGCCGAAGCCCTCGGGGAGATCGTCGCGCTCGCCATGGAATCTCAGCCGCTGCGGCTGTTCGTCTTCAGCTACACGCCAGCACCACCGAGCGCTGCCCCAGCACCGCACGCGGTGACCTTCCGCGACGGGACTTCACTCCTCTATTCTAAAATCCTGCAAATGGCCGCCACCGTGGAGCGCGTCGTGCTGGTGCACTGCATGCCGCTCACCATGGCGGTCGCCACGGCATTCCGCGGTGAGGCAGGGCCGCTGATGTGCACGAACATCACTGCAACGGCGTCATCCGAGTTGCTGAAGGCGCGGTGCTCCCTCTTCGACACAGCCATTGCGCCAGCAGTACTGGAGCTTCTCCTGAGCGATAATCACCGCATGATGTGCCCAGAGGACGTGATCAACCAGGTCGTCGCATCCGTCGCCAACGAGGCGATCACGTTCGGGGGGACTGTGAAAAGCCCATCCACCGGGATGGCCTTCTTCGCGCCGAGAGACATGCTCTACGACGAGGTGGAGGCGTGATCAGCGTCGGTATCCTCGTCGGCCCTCCTCAGCCCTTGTCCCCAGCCGTCGCGTCCCGTCCCAGCGCGTGGCCGCCGCACCCACGCCGTGACGATCATCCTCACCCCCGCTCCCGCCCCAAACGGCTAGGCCGCCCCCCGTTCCCGTCCCGTGATGCCACCGACGGACGCGCATCTCCCGCTCCCCACCACTCCTCCACGAAAAGTGCCAAACGCGCCACGATAAGGCGAGAGGATGAGAGACGGATAGAGGGGCTGCTTGGGAGCGGAAACATACTTGAAAAGGGCTACGTGAACCCTCCGCCGCCGCCGTCGCGTAGGGCTCACGGGTCATTCGAGTGTCCGGCCAAGGAAACCTCCGCTCCATACACTGGCAAATCACCCATACTTTACACTCCCTCTCACTGCTACACCCCCATCTGAAATGCTTTGGTCAAAAGCATGGAACAGCGCACCGCCAAAAGAGAGTACGTGTGTGGGGGGGGGGGGGAGCGTGTGGGTCGCTTGCGAGCGCCCTTTCCCCTGCCTGATCAAATGCTCATGCGTATCCGAATTGTCCGCCGTGTGTGTGCGTGTGTGTGTGTGTGAAGTGGGAGGTGAGCCTGAGGGGAAAGTAGGTGGATGGCCGCTGCGTGCGTTGTGTAGGCGCCACCCACAAAAGCCACCCCGACGTTTCGGCGCGCAGAGCAGCTGGCCCCAGTGGAGGGCGGAGAAAAGCGGTGCGGTATCAGCATCTCGACCAGCGGTGCGCACGCCCTGAAGTCACAAAATCATGCTTTACTCTCTTCTTCCACGTGAACGCCGCCCTGAAACTTACGCAAATGTACACACATACACAATACACATTCACACAAATACATGCACTTAATCACACCTGTGAACCCGCACGCCGGCCTGCACATCCACCATGGGGCAATAGTGGGCAGTCACCTGATACCTCGGCGCAGTCCCACACTCGCTTAGTCTTGTCTCATTTAGCCATGGCAGCAGCGGCACGCTCCGTCATTCACAAGGTAAGTGATAGTTTGGCAATGCGGTACCCATACAACCCGGAGCACGGGTTCGAAGCCCAGAGGGATGCGGCGCAGAAACACGTGTTTGACGGGATGCTACCCGACGGCTTGGATGCGCTGATCGAGAATCTAAGCACGCTGCGCGATCCTGATGTGAGCGAGGGCGATGCCATCGGTGATGGTACTGTGGGCGACGGGATTAGAATCACAAACCTAAAGAAAGCGCTGCACCAGCTTGTGAGCCATTCAATCTCCCAGGAAGTGAAGGTTCACCTGATCCATCGGGATGTCGTGCCGCTCGTTTGCGCCATCCTCACCACCCAGCCACCGCCTCCCCCCACCGTCGCCACAGTCGCGCTGCAGCTGCTGCGATCCCTGGCCATCATTCCTCAGGGATGCATTGCCGTAATCGAGGAGGGGGCAGCCAACCTTGTGGCGGCCGTGCTGCGCGACCCAAGCCTTGGTGGTCCATCGGAGGTCGTGGACCGAGTGATGCGTGACCGCGAGAGCCTCCGCCAGCAGGCAGCGTTGACAATGAGCCACCTGCTGACGTGCATGGCGGGTCGCTCACTGCTGCTGGGCATCGATTTGCCGGAAGGATTAGAGCTACCATCGCGGCCGAAGCTCGTCAGCAGCAGTTCCATTCGCACGGCTGTGGAAGACACCGCTCTGGCTATTCGTGGCATTCTGCAGTCTGCGACGTCGACGGACACCGCGAGCCAGGCGCAACTGATCGCCCATGCCGTCTCCGCACTTGCACAGCTAACGCAGGATCCACGGGGCGTCGAGATCTGTCAGCCAATAGGCCTAACGGATCGCGTGCTGGAACATGCCATCGGCTGCTATAGCCAGCGCTACCTGGCGCGCTCTGCACGAGCAGCCAATGTCGCTGCCGAGGTGGACGAAAACCGTCTCACACCAGCGGTGACGCTAGTTCTGACGCAGCTGTCTGTCGCTGCATGGAATGTGTCTCTCGTAGGCGTTGGGATCACGCGGCCAGAGAGCCTCTATTCCATCTTCTCCAGCTACATACGCGTGCTCGGCTCGGGATGCACGTGTGCCTCGGAACCGGGGAAACTATCCCCTATTGAAGATGTAATGCAGTGCCAGAAGAACTTCCTCGATCACTTCGCTATGAAACGGGAACTGACTGGCGCACTTTCCGCCATGATGAAGAATACAAAGCTCAAGCATGCCTTCAGCTTGTCGCCGTGCCAGGTCACAACTGGGTCCGATCTGCCGCGTATCGACACCGGCTCCGCCGGCCACTCCCCCCTCGATGTACTGCTGTGCTTTCTGCGGCACGTCAACAGCCTAGTCGACTCAACGAAGGAGACGATCGAGTCCAATGGGGGCGGTGGCCCAGCATTTGCAGCGTCGCATTTGCTAGAAAATCTCATTGCCGCGTCAAAGAACGTGGTGCAGACTTTTCGACTCGCATCAGAGGTGCAGGCAACACGCGATGCAATGCACCAGCGATTCGCAGCACTGCAGGTTTCTCGCGCTACGGAGACTTTTTTCCTGCGGCTGCAGCTGTACCACGCCACACGCTGGGAGGTCATGTTCGATGCAGTCATTGAGTAAGGTCAGATGTCCCATGCTTCGGGCAAATGGTTGGATAGGCAGCTGCATCGACATCACCGAGGCACTCGCACACATGCACACATGCCTGTGTGTTCCTCAATGTAAATAGCACTACCTCACACTTTTTCGTTGGCTTCGCCTCAACATTGGCTGCTCAG
Organism: Paratrypanosoma confusum; assembly: GCA_002921335.1. Taxonomy (NCBI): domain Eukaryota; phylum Euglenozoa; class Kinetoplastea; order Trypanosomatida; family Trypanosomatidae; genus Paratrypanosoma; species Paratrypanosoma confusum. Next base: position 30,942 of record PGOM01000048.1, on the reverse strand, counting down.
CACCCATACCCCCCCCCCTCTGATGGCTGCTTCATAACCTCCACAGTCAATCGTGGGCGCCACTCAGGCACGAAGTCGCGAAGAGGCGCGAAAGTGTCTGTGGCACTGGTGCCAGCGCTGCTCACTGCTTCCTCTCTCTCTCCCTTGTCACACTACGAGACTCGCTGCAACCCTCCGCGCTGGCTTCGTCATAACCCCTTGTATGAGGTCGTGGCATGAGGCCGAGCAGTGAGTGTGGTGGAAGTAGCGAAACCGAAAGACACAGATAGAGGTGGAGGGTGGAGAAGCCATTGCAGCTCTGTTTCGTGTCTCACCCCCCCCCTCCCGGCGTGTTACGTGCAGTGCCGGGTGCGCATCGCAATCGTGACTCGGTATCCGCTAGCCGCCATGCCCCCTCGAAGGAAGGCGCGCGAAGCTCCTACCCCGGCACCGCCAGAGAAGTCGCTGCACAGCGAGGAAGCTGCACGTGCGATGCGTGGATACGAAGTAGTAGGACACCTCTTTCAGCAGGTGCACCTCAGTGCTGCGAACATTGCACGAAGCAAGAAGGCCTTGTTCGCGCACGTGGCGAGAAGTAACAGCAGCGAAGAGGAGCTAATCCGCGATGTGTGCAACGTCGTTCTGACGGTGCTGAAGCAAGTGACACGAATCCCCACAGATCAGATGAAGCGCCATTACACGTTTCTTTCGGAGGTCAGCAAGGCGTATCGGGACCATTACCAGACCGATCACCTTGCCATTGAGCTGCTCAAGGCTGTGCAGCCATACGCCAACGCCAATGACAAGGCCGTTCGTATCGCTGTGGTGAGCACATTTGATGCGCTCTTGAAGACCGTCGACCAGCGGGTCACCAACGAGGTGCGCCAAGACTTCTACCAGTGTTCCGCGGAGATGCTGAAGCAGCGCGTGCATGACAAGTGTCCCCAGGTGCGGGAGCGGGCAGTCGCCGCGGTTGCATGCTTCCAGACCGGTAAGAAAGACTGTGACGTGACGCAGCAGCTAGTGGCACTGCTGTGCACCGACAGCTCAGCTGACGTGCGCCGGCAAATTCTCCGCAGCGTTGTGTCACGGAAGGAGTTTCTCGAGGGCTACTTTCACGGCCTCGTACGGTCAACGCGAGACGTCGTCGCGCGGGTGCGCGCGGAGGCGTGGGATGCGCTGAGTCGCTTCCCGTGGAAATATATCACCGCGTACGGAATCGCAAAGCGAACTCGCCTGCACGAGCTGCTGGCCGCCGGACTCGCAGACATCAACGGGACGGTTCAGGTTGCGTGCCGAGCTGCTGTCACCAACAGCTGGCTCCAGCGCGACTGTAAAGGAAACGCCATCGCTTTCCTAGAGCCCCTCACAGGGGAAGCCTCAATCCGTGACCAGAAGCCGTACGACGTGGTCTGCGGGGAGCTTCTCCAGCACTGCCGAAAGCACGCCCCGCGTCACCAACGCTGTAGTGCGACGGTGGGAAGCGAAGTCACCCCGCCGCCGGTGTCTGAGGAGGAACGAGGGCCAAGATTGGACAATCCTAGCGCCACGTTGATAGGCGACGATGCGGGAGTCGTCTCCAACAATGCTGGTCGCCATGGGGAAGTGCTGTTTCAATTGCCACTTCAGCAGTTGACAATCGCCGCGGCGATGATGTGGAAGTCCAACGCGAAGTTCGCGGCAGAAGCGGAAGGCGATGATGAAGCCCAGCTGCTCCCCCCACTTGGCCAATTTACCGACATACTGCAAGACCTCGTGTATGCGTATGCGCGCCCGGAGGTGGGGCGGACTGTGGTCCAGCTGCGTAACGTGGAAGATGCAGAGAACCTGCTTCGCGTGTTCCTCTCCGTGTTTGACATTTACGACGACTGCGGGTACCTCGCCCACACTGATAACACCACGCGAAAAAACCTCATCCGTGTCCTGGGATTCTTGCTCAAGGTGGTACCGGATGACGAGCCAGACCTCTTCGTGGACATCGTTGTCCGCTCCCTCAAGACGCTCACGGTCCGGACGCCGGAAGAGGCGTCCACGGTGATCACGGCGGCACTGGATGCGCTATTTCGAAGTTTGCAGCTAGTAAAAACGGATCGCTCGGCGTATGTCATAGCCGGCTATGACGACATCGAGGGCTTTCGGCGCCTCAGCTGCAGGCGCTCCGATCGTGCACTTGAGCTTGAGCGGAAGAAGGAGCACTTGCGTCGTGCCGACGACTCCGCAGCGTACGAAGAATGCCACCTGGAGCACGAGGCCCTATGCACTGACATTCAGCGTGATGAAAAATTCCTGCTTCGTATGCAATACATCGTTTTCGCGTTCCTCTCAAGCTCGCAGCGGAACGACGAGGTGCCGCTGTTTTGCTCCCATGTCATTCAGCTTGGCCGTCTACAGATCGACGAGTCCGTTGCAGCAGCGTCAACGAAATCACTCGGCCTTCAATGCCTCATCAACCCAGAGGCGGTGCACACCTTCCTTCCCCTCATTCTCTCAGACGCCCTCGAGGCGAACGAGCGGGAAGGGGTCGCGGATGGTGAGGGAGGATCCTCTGTTGCGGTCGCTTCCCTCGGTGTCGCCTTCGACCTCGTGATGGAGTATGGGCTCAAGTTCTTCAGCACGCCTTCTGGGGAGGCTGACGGAGTAGATCGAAATGGAGGCTACGATGGCGAGGCTCATGGAGGGCTACTCACGCCGCACACTGGCGCGTGTGCAGTGTCACCAGCGTCCGACATGGACTCTGACAGCGACAGCGTTGAACCAGGCAGAATGGCCCAGCGGTACGAGACGGAAAAGCAGATCACGGCCGAAGACACGCACAAAGTTGGGAGCTCCACCATCTTCCAGGCGCTGATGGGCCGACTGAAGCCCTCCACTGACAAGCGCCTGCCCGTGACCCTCTGCATGGCTATTTTTGGATTTTGTAAGCTGCTCAGCGCCAACCGCGTGCCCCGTGACGCAGAGGTTCACGTGCTCGCGGAGCTGCTCCTGCACTTCAGTGGGGCACTGTGGCAGCGGAAAAGCACTGTGGTGGAGGGCTATATCGCCGACCTTCTTGACCGCTTCTTCCGCAGCTACGCAGCAAGTCACCCGCGGCGGCAGGCGACATTTGCCGAAGCAGGATTTGCAGCGTTTCGAGTACTGCTTCAGTGGAATGTAACCGCCGCGAGCCGGATGATCGACTTCGTCCTTCGCCATTCAGATGCGTACATGCTCACGCAGATCCGCGATATTGACCCCGATGCGGTGCGGAAAGTGAAACTCGGGGCGGTACCACTTGAGGGGGCGGAAGGTGGCGAGCTCGGAGCTCAGCACTCTGGCCCCGGCAGTAAAACGGGGTCGCCGCGTACTACCACGACCCGGGGATCGACTCAGAGTGGCCGGATGCTACGAGAGCTTGCGCGCTTCTCCCTGCATGAGTACATTGCCAGTGAGCTAATCGTAGAGATAGAGCAGAATGCGGCTGCATCGTCGACGTGTTTGGACGTCCTCTATCACCGCCTGTACTTCTACGGCAAAGATGCCGTGGTCGTGCAGCGTTTACGTGATGATGTCCAGCGCGTCGCGTCCAGCCTGGCAGACCATGGGCTGGCAGAACGGTTGCAGTTGTGGATGAGCGACGTCGCGAGTCGCGTAGACACATCAGCCCCACTGTTCGCAAGCGGAGCTCTGCCGCTCCCGGACCATCATGCGGTACTGGTGCATCGGAAGTTTGAGGACCGCGTGACGAGACGCAATGAGATACTCGACTTGCTCTTCGAGCGTGGCTTCAGTGAGATCGTAAGCATTCCGCCTCAGGCCCCCGTGACGGTGACCCCGGCGATCAGTCGGAAGGCGCAGCTGGGGGCGCCCACCGCGTCTACTGGCAACGCCGCCACGGACGAGAAGCCTGTGAAGGCGCCTGCGGGGGGGCGAACGGGGGCGAAGAGGAAGGCGGTAGGAATTCGGGAACCGGATTTCTTCGGAGTAGAGGTGCTCCTGCAAGGTACTGGTGCGGCTTCGCCGAATCCCCCCAAGCGCGCGAAGCGGGAAGAATAACCGCGCTGGTTCTTCCCCTATCAGTAGCCTCAGATACGAGCGTGCGAACTCCTGCGTGACCAGCAAGGAGAGGAGTTTGGAGCGAGTCAAGAAGATGAGGCAGGGGAGTGGGCGAGTGCCGGCGCCTGATGCAGCGTGAAAGGTGTGGACCGATCCGTGCCTTCCTGGGAGTTGAGCGGAAGCAGTGTGTAGAGGTATGCGCGAGACACTCAAAGAAATTCCCCGTTGGAGCCGCTGCATGGCTGGTGGGGAATCAGGGCAGGAGTGCTTGTGTGTGGGGGGTGTGGGGGTTGCTCTGCCCCATCAGCTGCTGTGCACTCGTGGCCATTGAAATTGTGAACTACTCGCACGCACACAAACACACACACACACACGCGAAAACCGACGGAGCCCCAGGCTGGGGTGGAGTCGGAGAAATGTGTCCGGGAAGTGTTGCAGTCGTCGGTGCAGCCGCTGGCATCTTAAGAAGTGGCAGTAGCTTTGTCTCCGACACGGTTGATTCTGTGGAGCAGGATCCGCTGAGTCACCGCGCTAACATGGTCAAAAAGCCCGCCAAGGGGGGGAAGCCGAGTCACGACAGCGATAGCGACGATGGCGGAAAGCGGAAATCCAACGGAAAGGGCCAGGGCGGTAGCGGTGGCAAAGACACCGCCGGTGGTTCCGGCTTCACCAAGATCAAAGTCCGCCATATTCTCTGCACAAAGCTGAGCCAGGCAAACGAAGCACTCGAGAAAATAAACGAAGGTGCGAGTTTTGCGGAGGTGGCTAAGCAGTACAGCGAAGACAAGGCCCGCAGCGGTGGTGATCTTGGCTGGAAAAATCGCGGGGAGATGGTGGGCCCCTTCCAAGAAGCCGCATTTGCCCTTCCTAAAGGAGGAATGACTTGCCAGCCGGTTAAGACCACCTTTGGCTACCACATTATTCTCGTGGAGGACAAAAAGTAGGCGAGTGGTCACGGCATGCGTGTGGGCAAGGACAATTGCTGAGGCTGTGGCCTTCACCGTACCTCAAGGGCGCCCCAGCTGGTGCTCGAATGCGATTATCTGTGCGCCGATGGGCTGCTGCATCAGTCCTCCCCCGTACCCACTGCTGCAGGTCGTGGTGTGGGCGAAAGCAGGGCGATTCCCCGTCGGCCTCCGGCGTGCCCGCTCTGTCTCTCTATCTCTCTATCTCTCTCTCTCTCTCTCTCTCTCTCTCTGCGCAACTACGTTATCCCCCTTGGTGCCCGTCGCCGGGGAGCATTTCCAGGTGAATAGTAGGGTGTGGCGGACTCGCTAACGGCTATGCGGTAACACCAGAGCAATGGTGGTTGTTAACGTGCGCGATGTGGCCATCGAATTCCCCTTTGCACCCTACCCGGCCCAGGAGCAGTACATGGCCGCGGTGATTGACGCCCTGAACGGGCGGTGCAATGCGCTCCTCGAATCACCGACGGGAACCGGAAAGACAATGTGCCTCCTGTGCGCCACCCTCGCGTGGACCCTGAAGCAGCGTGGTGGGGTAGCCACGGTTCGACGGCCGCTGAACGTGCCAACGGCCTCCACTGCGCCGCAGAGCAGCAAGATCGTCTACACAAGCCGCACTCACACCCAGCTCGCCCAGGTGATCCGAGAGTTCAAGCGGACCGCGTACGCTGGCCAGTTCTCGATGGCGCTGCTAGGCTCGCGCGAGTACATGTGCGTGAACACGCAGGTTACTCGACTGCCAACGGCTCAGGCGCAGAACACGTTGTGTAACACGCTGCGGTCGAACAAGAACTGCCGGTACTTCCGTAACATCAATGCGCGGGGAAACGCGATCAGCGCTGAGGCGGGTGGCAAGCCCTGGATCCACGACATGGAAGATCTGGTGTCGGAGGGGCGAAAGTTGTCTTTCTGTCCCTATTTCTACGAGCGCGACGAGGCAAAAACTGCTGACATCGTGTTTCTGCCGTACAACTACGTTCTGGACCACACGATACAGCGGCAGCTACCCTTTGACCTTAAAGATTGCATTCTCATCGTCGACGAAGCGCACAACCTGCCTGGTGTGCTGAGCTCCTCAGGGACGATGAATCTGTCGCCGCTGGATCTATCCAATGCTGTCAACGACTGTGCGCGTGCTATCGCTATACAGCGCGCGCTGTTTGCGAAGCGTGAGGAAGAGGGCGGAGGTCATGATGCGATGATGACTGAGCAGCTGCTCGCGTCACTCAAAATTGTGCTTTGCCGGCTGGAGGAGGCGATCGCGGCAGAGAAGCCAGATGGTGAAGAAGACGACGGCTTGCAAGCTCGGGCCGAAACGGTCGCCCCTCACGACCGTGCCACCCCGGACACCTCAGCCTGGGAATATCGCCGCCAAAGGCAGCGGGAAATAGTGCGTGGGGGTGCGTACATGCTGAGTTTTCTCGCGCGGGCGCTAATCACGCGCGACCTTATGGGGAGTAGCTCGGACGGCGGCCAAAGCGAGCTGAACGAGGTGATGACGAGCGCGATCACGCTACTGACGCAGAACGAGGCCTCCGCGCCAGGAATCTCGAAGGTGCAGCAATTCCTCTGTTTCGTGTTTGACAAGGCCGCGGAATGGAACGACGAGCTGCTGAACGAGGGCTGCCGATTTGTGATCCAGGATCAGGGAGGAGGCACAGGCTCCGACACCACGCGGAAGTCCGGCGCCCCGCGGAGACCAGGGGAAAGGGCAGACAAGCTGGCGCCGCACCGGCGCTCTTTGGGGTTTTGGTGCCTCGACACCTCCGCCGCACTTGATGCCGTCGCCGCGAAGCAGCGTTCGCTGATTCTCACCAGTGGCACCCTCTCGCCTCTGGACCACTTCGCGGCGGAAATCGGGGTCGCCTTTGACGTGCGGCTGCAGAACAGCCACGTCATCCAGGCAGACCAAGTGCTTGGGAGCATTTTGTGCAAGTCGCCCAACGGTGTGCGGCTCAACGGCGCGTTCGCGTTTCGGTCCTCGACGGACTATCGTGTCGGTCTTGGCATGGCGCTCGTCAACGTTGCCCGACATGTACCAGGTGGCATGCTTGTGTTTTTCCCGAGCTACACCGCGCTTCATACCACCGTCAGCCTGTGGCGCACCGGCATTGGCACGGACACTGGGCTGACCCCAACGATTTGGGGCATGCTGAGTGAGCTGAGGCCCGTGTTCGTGGAGCCCTCCGATGGTACCGAGCTGGCAGCGGTAGTAGGGGGCTTCCAGAAGGCGGTGGACGACGGTCCGTGTTACGGGGCGGTGCTTCTTGCGGTGTGTCGTGGGAAAATCAGTGAGGGGGTGGACTTCGCGGACCGCCACGGTCGATGCGTCGTTGTCACAGGCATCCCATTTGCGAACCACACCGACCTTTTTGTCCGCCTGAAGCGCGAGTACTTCACCCAGGTGGCGGCGAAGCGGCCGTTGGTGGGGGGAAAGCTCTTTACCGGAGACGACTGGTACCGCAACGAGGCGATGCGGGCCGTGAACCAGTGTGTCGGCCGAGTGGTGCGTCACAAAAACGACTACGGCGCCGTCGTGCTGGCGGACGAACGCTTCTCGGGGCTGCAAGCGAGCCTCTCCGCGTGGGTCTCGCGCAGTGTTGTAGTGCACCGGGAGTTCCGCGATCTCTACAGCAGCGTTGCGAAGTTCTTCGCCGCGCACCGCCACAGTAAGCAGCGTGGCCCGTCACCGAGTCCCGTGGTGGGAGTCCGGAATGGGGCTGGACCCGTGTCGGGCGTGCCCGAGCCGGTGGGGGGGGTCCCGCACTCCGCGGGCGCCGCGGAGCAGTACGCGCGGCAGCAGGAGAGCCTACTCGCCAGTGAAGCCGCAGCGCAGGCACAAAAGCTCACGAACTCGATCAGTGGCTTACCGCAGGCCCCGGAGGTGTTGGCGCCACGTGCCCCTGTCTGTGCATCGGCAGCGCTCAACCCGTTTGCCGCCGGGGCGTCCCGTCGGCGCGTGGCAGATGCCGCTGCGGTCATCACCGTGGCGGTCGATGCCGACGCGGAGAAGGCGCTAGGGGTCACTGAGGTGCCCACGTCAGTGGCCGCGCACCCCATTGGATTCCAGAAGCAGGTTATTCCACGTGTCCCCGTGGTGGGGGAGGGTGAGGAGCCCCCACCGCCACGGTCTTCCTGTGCCACTGCGAATGAGCTGGAGGCGCTAGCACATGCATCCTCGAAGGAATACTGCGCCTTCCTGAAGGCGCGACTCCCGGCGACCCAGTACGCCAACTTCAAAGGGATCCTTCTAGCGCTCGCAGACCTTCGGACAAATCCTGCCAGCGATGCGCAGGCCATGAGAACGGCATTCGTTGGGCACGTCGATGCACTGCGCGTTGTGCTCTCGAACCTGGGAGACGACGGGTGTGCCGTGGCGCTCAGCTGCTTCGGCAAGCATCTGCCGCAAGAGCTGCAGGCCTACTACGCCCATGTACTCCGAAAGCGAAAGCGGGACCCAAGCAGTTAACTGGAAGTGGCTGGAACGCGCACGGGCAGTGAGGCGTGGTGGCGCTGCGATCGGCCCACAGAGCTCATCGCCGCGCTGCGGGTGGCGGGACTCGAGCTGCGTTGTGGCGTGGGCTGCATCATAGCATCCGGCGCACGGGGCGTAGACTTCTCCGCCATTCACCCTACCGGGTGGTTCGCGCTGCCCGCGGCTCGCGCACTGGCGCCAGTCTTCACGCGAGCCTCGCACCCGCCGCTCGTCCTCACATGCGGGCCACGGTTCCGTCGCTGCCGCGGAGGAGACCAACATACACACACACACACACACACACACACACACACACACACACGCACGGCTGGTCATTGGGAAAGCATGCGAGGGATGCGGAGGTCACGACAAACCCACCTCTCTAGCCACGGCTGTCGCACCCCCACAGTCCACATCACCCTGCTTGACCCTCCATTCCCTGCCCCCCTTCAGACACCAACGCACACACTGAGGCCAGGACAGAGACGTACCCACCAGGCCCTTAACACCGTCTCGCCGTTGCAAGTCCACCGACTTACAGGGGTCTGTCACGCCTCTTTGGGACGCGCGCAGCTGGCGGATAGGGCGCCAGAGACTACCGACGCATTTAGGTTTGTGAGTGCTTCTCCGTGTGCGGTGCGCGCCGCTCGTTTTGCGTAACTCCCCGTAGCAGACGACAGCGGAGACACGCGCCAGTACCGTCTGTGCAGGCTGGTGGTGTTTGTGGCCGTAGGTCGGGTGGGAAAAGAGATCTCCAACCCCTTTGTGCACCCTCACCTGCGCTTCTGCGACACTGCCCCACCCTCTGCGACCTACGGCACCGGCTCAGGAGGCACTCCGTGTCACTAGCCCCACCAGCCCTGCCCAGAGCGGCTCTGCGGCGCCCAGCGAACTGGGTTGCTGGTCGGCATCTGTCTCCTGCCTCAGCAGCCCAGGTTTGGGTGCGATTCCATTCGATCCTGGCCAGGCGCAACCGAAAAGTTGGCCTCTGAGGGTCCAAGGCGCGTGCTGCGTCCAGCCACCTACGTCCTCGGCCGGCTGGAACATATTCTCGCCGAGCGCAGAGGGAGTGTGCAGTTGGCAATGCCGACGAGCTCGATCCGTGATGCGACGGCACCGGCGCTCGAGCGGTACTCGGTTGGGGACCAGATCGGTCAGGGAATGAGTGCAGACGTGTACAAGGTGACAGAGATCGCCACGGGTCGTGATTTTGTTTTGAAGCAGACGCTCTTCAACGAAAAGGATGAAGCGGAATGCGGGCGGCTGCTGGAGGAGATCGCGGCGATGGTTGACGTCGACCACGTGAACATCGTTCGCTTCCACGAGAGCTTTCGGGGGGTGCGATCGGTAAACATCGTCATGGAGCGGTGCGAGTCGACACTGGAGGACCTCATCGAAAAGCAGAAGTTGGAGGGTCGCCCGTTTCCACCAGATGTGCTTATCGAGTGGATGGCTGAGCTGCTCTGCGGCCTGGAGTACCTACACTCGCGCCGCATCATTCACCGCGACATAAAAACAACTAATATATTCGTCTCAAAGAAGTACCACCTCAAGCTGGGAGACTTCGGCGTGTGCAAAATGCTGACGCAGACCACTGGGCTTGCCGACAGCATCATCGGGACCCCACTGTACTTCGCCCCAGAGGTGTGCAACGAGGAGACATACGATGAGCGGAGTGACATCTGGTCGCTGGGCATTGTCTTCTACGAGATGTGCACACTGCGCCACCCGTTTGAAGCGGACAACCTCTTCGCCCTGATGTACAAGATTCAGCGTGAGCGGCCTCCCCCCTTCAACACCGGGCTCGATCCCCGGTTTGAGAGCATCGTCTTTAATATGCTGGCAAAGAAGCCGCACGAGCGGCCACTTGCGAAGCTGCTCATTCGCGACCACCTGGATGTCCCAGAAACGCACCCCTCCCACCCGTCGCAGACACCAGCGCGCGGTCGAGCCATTCAGCAGTATTTCGGGCCGCAGCTCGTTTTCACCCGCGACGAGGAACGGGAAGAATTCCTCAGCACCCCACCGGCGACTGGAAAGAACAGTCAACACGGCACGCGGGAGGCGAGCGCCCCGGCTAGTGGCACCGCCGCACCCGTCAACGAAGCTGACGTGCCACCACCCCGTCACAAGAAAGGTGGCGGTAAGCCACAGCAGAAGCATTCGCAGCAGTGCGAAAGCGCGCCGTCCCCCGATGAGGTGCGTAAGAAGCATATCGCGCCTGTCTCCGCTGGTCCATCTCCCGCGTCGCCTCTGCGAAACGGGTGGGAACGCGCCACGAAGTCCTCCTCTTCCAAATCTCAACCTATCGGCCGGGTTCTCACGGAAGAGGAACGCAACGAGTCGATTCTGCGCGTCAAGACAGCGAAGAGCAAAATCAACGTCAGCGAGCTGCGAAAAGAAATGTTGACCCGCCGTAAAACTGTGATGTCCACGTCCGACAACGGTGATGACGTCCCGGTTGTGATTCACCTTCAATCGGGGCTGCGGTCCGCTTTGCGAGAAGAGGACAAGGGAGAGGGCTCGATGAGCATAGAAAGTGTGAAGAGCAAAGCGGCGTCGCAGGGGAGCAACAGCGCGTCTCAGATACGCACGCAGGCAGTCAAAAAGGTGCCTTCAGACGCCAGCATGAGTTGCTCGAAGTCGGCGGCCCCGCCGCCCCAGAGCTTCAGTGACGAGGTGAGTGCTGTGCTGGCTCGGCTCGCGAGAAGCGACAAGCCCATCCCGCTGGAGGACCTTGAAAAAACCGTGGAGCTGATCCAGCAGTACAAAACCGACCACTACGGCTGGTACTAGCACCATAGCACTAGTACGTCGCATTGGCCGCCAATGTTGCCGAGTACCTGACTGGGTGGCTCGAATCTAGCCTCAGCCGCCCGTAAAGAGGTCCTGGTGTTGCGAGTGCGCGCGTGGTGAAGCCGAAGCCACGGCGCCGCGTCCTCTTCTCTCCCTCTCCACGTCCTCCCTCCTCCCACCTCTCGAATCAACTCCCCTCATCCTCTCGGGCTCGATGGCACTCGCACGCACCCGCGAAGCATCCACAATCGCACTGTTTTCGTTTCTCGAAGTCGAGCTATCGTGTCGCTTGCAGCGTCGAAGCGTGGCGCTCGCCCTGAGCCACTTCTGTGGGTGGCCCAATGTGACGCCACCAATTTTCACCTTTCTCCCTAACGCAAGGTGTCCGAAATGAGCAGCGAAGCTGTCACATGCACGAGCAAAGGAGCGACGTGCAGATAAGATGGGGTGAGGTGAGGTGAGGTCTGGAAAAGGTCAGTTCAGGTCAGGAACGTAGGAGAGGGAGGGTCGTGTTACCGCAGAAGCATCGCCCAGCTGGGTACAACTGCAGGAATTCGTGTCGCCATCGTTGTCGTCACCACCGCCACTTGCAGCTGGTTGGCCGGTGTGCCCAGGCCTGTGAGGCAAAGCTCCCACTATGGCGTCCGTTCCGGGGTATCCAGTGCCACGGAGCCAGTGGGTCGAAAAAAGTGACTCCTGTTCCACATGCGGGAAGAAGTTCAGCTTCTTCTCGTCTAAGACGAACTGCGTATGTTGCGGAAAGCTGAGCTGCACTGAGTGCGTGCAAGCCGAGTGCACGATCACTGCCGGTGCGCCCCCAAGCAAAGTCTGCCTGAAATGCTTTGCGATGGTGCAGGACTACCGCCAGTCTCTTGCGAGGCAGTCGAACCGGAACGACTCGCTAGCAGCGCAGGCACCGACCGCTGGTAGAGGTGGCACCAGTAGCCCACACTCATCGAGTGTCCAGCCGCCACCGCCCGCCACTGAGGGAACACCGAACAGAGGCTCCAACGCCGACGCCCCACCCGTGCACCCCAGCGGTTCAAAGGCGACTACCCTGAGCGTGGATGGTGAGAAAATGGATATCGATACGCTGCTGAGGCGCTGCAAGGACCTTCGAGAGGAAAACAAGAGATGGCTTGAGGCGAGCCAAGTTCATGAGGCTGACGTTCAAGCTGCTCGGCGAGAATGCGAAGAGGCTAGGGAGGAACTGGTGGCGAGTGATCGCCAACTCAGAAATGCGCTGCAGGAGCAGCAAGTGCTCCAGGCGGAAGTGAACGGTCTGAAGGCGAAGCTTCAGAACGCAACTAAGGAGCATGAGAGCCTCGCCCGGCGCTCCGCGAAGGAGCTGAAAGCTGAGCAGGAGAGCCACTTGGCGAGCATGGAGGCCTCTGCTGGGCGGATTCGATCGCTTGAGGAGTCGCTGCAGCAAGAGCAGCGTATGGCCAAGGAAGCAATAGCTCAGCGCGCTGCGCTCGAGAAGGCCATTGATGTCGCTAAACAAAGCAGCAGTGGGGCTGCTAACGACGCGGTGCATGCGGCGCATCTCGAGGCTCAGGTAGCTTCTCTTCGGTCGCAGCTGCAAGATGAGCGGGAGGCGCTGCAGAGGGAGCGAGATCGGTGCACGGCGGTGGAGGCTGACATCGCGCAGCTGCGTGCACAACTGTTGCAACGCGAAGCAGAGGCACGCGGTGCAGGAGCCGAGCTGGCTGAGGTGAAAGCGCACGCAGTCGAAGAAGAGGCGGCGCATCTGGCGCGGTTGGAAGACATCGAATCCCAGCGGGCCGCCGTAGCCGCTGAGAGAGAGCAGCTCTACGTCGAGAAGCAGGAGGTGCAGCAACGCATTCAAGAGCTTAAGGTTCGCTCGGAGGACCTAGGCGAGCAGCAGCAACGCCTTGCGAGCGCACAAGCGCACCTCGATGCGGAGCGCACCGGCCTTGCGCAGCTGGACGAGAAGCTGAAGCAGATCGCGATGCTACAGGAGGAGCGAGAGCATCAACATGCCACCAACCGCGACGATATTGCCAAGGAGCGGAGCCAGTTGGAGGTGCTGCGCCGCGAGACTCTTTCTCAAAAAGATTCCTCCAATGAGGCAGTACAGCAGCTACAAGGTCATATTGCAACAAGGGACGCTGAAATCCAGCGGATGCGCGGCGAGCTGGAGCAGCTGGAGCAATCGCATCACCGCAAGGTGGCTGAACTGGTTGCGGCCGCCGAAGCTGAGCGCGTCGCGATGGAGACTCGTCGTGCTGAGCACGATGCCGCCCTGGAAGCGGCTCTCGCGTCGCTACGGGAGGAAGCGGCAGACCTTGAGGCTCGCCTGCGTCAGCAAGGGGAAGACCATGCGGCGCAACTACAGCGGCTCAATGCAAAGCTGAGCAGCGATGCCGCGGCGGCCCAGGCGGAGCTGTCTGCGAGTGCCGAGGAGCAGTTGAAGAGCTTGGACAGCGCAAACAGGGAGACGGTGAGTCGGATGGAGGAAGAGCGCCTCGCTCACCAACAGCGCTGCAGTGCCTTGGAGCGAGATCTGGGGGAAGCCAACAGCGTGATCGTCCAGCTCCGCGCGGATCGTGAGCACGAAGCAGCCGCCCACGCGAATGCGCTGCGCAGCGTCGAGGAGCAGCAGAGCGTGCTGGTAGCGGACGTTGCCAGCAAAACGGCGTATATCGACCGACTGCTGAAGCAGGTCGACGTGCAGGAGCAGCAGCTCAAGGCCTACGCCGACGAGAGCGAGCGGTATACGGAGATGCGGATGGAGGAGCTGCGCAAGGCCAAGGAAGAGCTGGACCAGCGCGAGGCCACGCTCCTCTGCCACTTTACGGAATTCGAAAACTCGACGGCGGCACTCGCCAGAGAAGAAAAAGCACTTATGGAGGAGCGGCAGGAGCTGCAGCGGGACCGAGCGCAGCTGCAGAAGGAGCGGGAAGAACTGGAGGCACGTCTAAAGAGTACCGAAAGAGACGCGCTGCAGATCCTGGAGGATGCAGCCCAGCGTGGCGCCTTGGAGGCCAGCCGAATTGCCGAGGCGCAGCGGTCGCTATCGCAGCGGCAGGAGGAGGTCACGCGCGACCTGGACGAGCGCCAGCGCGCGGTGGCGGAGCGAGAGGAACGCCTCGCGCGCATTTTCGGCGATAGCCGCTCGCCGTGCCGTTCGCCGGCGGGGAGTAGCGATGCAGGCCGGTCGCGCTTTCCGGACGACTCCATCGTCCCGAGGCTGCGCGTGGAGGGGTGGCGGGTCTCGGTGAGTCCGCTGCCCCCCGGGGTAGACCTCGCCGCGTGGGACTGCGACACGATCGCCGTCGCGGGGTCCCTGGAGTCCGTGCTGCAGTCCTTCGCGTGCGACGCGGCGGAGCGGTGGGGGCTTCTCGGCCACGTGGTACCGCGTGAGAAGTGGGAGAACTTCGTCGCGTGCGTCGAAAGCAACTACCTGGACAACCCGTACCACAACCGTGTGCACGCAGCAGATGTCACGCAGGGCACGTTCAGCTTAGTGAACGCATGCCCGCAGCTGCTCGCCCACCTGACCGACTTGGAGAAGCTTGCCGCCATCACGGCGGCGGTGATCCACGACGTTCGGCATCCCGGGCGCAACGCCGCCTACGCCGAGAAGAAGCTCGATCCGGTGTATCTGCAGTACAACGGGATCTCGGTGCTCGAGCAGATGCACCTCGCCACCACCTTTTCGCTGTTGCGGATTCCTGCACTCGACTTCACGGAGCGCATGACTGCTGACGAATTTATCCAGTTTCACAAGCTAGTGACGTTCATCGTCATGGGGACGGATATGGCGACCCACAAAAACCGAGTGCAGGTGTGGGGCAAGCGCCTGTGCGGCGGCGAGGGTGAGGCGGAACCGTACCGCTTCGCCGTCGCCGCCGATCGGCAGGAGGTGCTGGCGCTCCTCTGTCACTCGGCCGATGTCGGCGCATGCGCGCGCCCCTTTGCGATTGCGCAGAAGTGGCTCGTGGTGTTGGACGAGTTCAGGCTGCAGGGCGCCGACGAGCGGGCCGCGAACCTGCCGGTATCGGCGGGCTGCGAGGAGGGCCGAGACGTGAACCGGGACCAGGTGGTCTTCATCGACAACGTCGTGGCGCCGCTGTTCCAGCTGGTCCAGCAGCTCTCCCCGGCCCTCCGCGAACCTCTGGAGCACCTCTCCCACCTGCGCCACCACTACCTGAGGAAGTGCAGCGGGTCGCTGCCGTCGCCGCCGTCGCCGTCCTACACGAGTCCCCTAGCGTCGCGTGTTGCTGAGCTACAGGAGGAGGTGGCGCGGTGCCGCCGGGCAGAGGAGCAGCTCGCGCGGGGTTTCGCGGAGCTCGATGCGGCCAAGCGCGAGTTCGACGAGCAGAACGCCGAGCAGCAGCGGCGCGGCGCGCAGCTCGAGGAGCTGGAGCGCCTCCAGAACGAGCGGTCCGTCGCGATGGCCGCCCGCGAGGAGGCGCTGCGCGACGGCGACCAGCGGATGGCCGCGCTGCAGGAGAAGGAGCTCCAGCTCAAGGCCATGCTCCGGGAAGCGCTAGACACGAAGATCAGCTCCTTTGCCGCGGACGAGACGGCGCACGTGCAGGCCCGCCTCTACGCGGCCTCCTCGGCGCTGAACGAGAGAGAGGCCGCGGTGCGCACGCGGGAGGCGGAGCTGCTGTTCGAGCGTCGCAGCCTCGAGGAGCGTGAGGCGCGGCTGACCTCGCTCTCGGAGTCCCTCACCAGCGCCGCGAAGGAGGTGACCGCCCAGAAGATGGCCGCGCAGGAGATCGTCGCACGTGAGCACTCCGTGGCGGAGCGCGAGCGCGCCGCTGAGGTGGCCGAGGCGGTGGCCCGCCATGGCGCCGTGCGGGAAGTCTGCCTCGCCGAAGCGGAGGGGCGACTGCTGGTCGGCGTCGAAGAGCTGGACCAGCTCACGGCTGCGGCGCGGCAGTTCATGCGCGAGGCGGAGGGCCAGCGCCGGCTGGCGCTCCAGTGCGTGGCGCGGCTGAAGTCGATCGAGGAGCGAGAGGCTCGCGTAAGCAGCGCGGTGCTGGACTCCAGCCGCCGCCGGCGGATCGCTGCGCAGGGCCGGCTAGCGGCGGAGGCGGCGTCGGGCGGGGCCGGGCCGGAGACCCCGCTCGGGCGGCTGGAGAGGGCGGTGTTCCAGCTGACCGCCGCGGTCGCCCAGGCCGCGGTGCCCGACCGGCGCGGCTGAAGGGGCGATCGGTCGCACCTGAGGAGGGACAGCGGCGGCCCCCCC